>VWZE01002904.1:46967-83417 GCA_013396675.1 Eubucco bourcierii
CTCTTGATGCAGCCTAGGACTCGGTTGGCTGTCTGGGCTGCATGTGCACACTGCAGGCTCATGTTGAGCTTTTCATCAACCCAGACTCCAAGGTTCTTTTCCTCAGGGCTGCTCTCCAGCCATTCACCACCCAGCCTGTATTTGTGCTTGGGATTGTGCCTACCCAGGTGCAGGACCTTACACTTGGCCTTGTTGAATCTCATGAGATTGGCCTGGGCCCACCTCTCCAGCCTGTCCAGGTCCCTCTGGATGGCATCCCTGCCCTCTAGCAAGTCGACTGTGCCACACAGCTTGGTGTCATCTGCACACTTGCTGAGGGTGCACCTAGTTCCAAACTCCTGCCATAGGCAGAGACACCACTGGATCAGGCTGCTCAAGGTCCTTTCTTTTGAACATCTCCAGGGAGGGGGCATCCACAACCTCCCTGCTCCAGCAGTTTGATGTCCTCCTTTTCTCTTTGCCCTCAAGAGAAGAGAAAGGTTTCAGTGTAAGGTGGGTTTTCATGTTCCCTAACCTGTTCTGGTGTCTCTCCACCCTCACTGGAAAGAGCTGAGATTGGTTAGCCTGGAGAAGAGGAGGCTCAGGGGAGACCTTCTTGCTGTCTCCAGCTACCTGAAGGGTGGTTGTAGCCAGGAGGAGGTTGCTTTCTTCTCTCAGGCAAGCAGCAGCAGAACAAGAGGACACAGTCTCAAGGGGGGAAGTTTAGGCTGGAGGTGAGGAGAAAGTTCTTGCCTGAGAGAGTCATTGACTGCTGGAATGGGCTGCCCAGGGAGGTGGTGGAGTCAGTGTCCCTGGAGGTGTTCAAGGCAGGTTTGGACGTGGCACTTGGTGCCATGATCTGGTCTGGAGGGCTGTGGGAATGGGTTGGACTTGACGAGCTTTGAGGTCTCTTCCAACCTTGGTGATACTGAGATTGTGAACTTCTCCCTAATTTCCATCCTCAATCCATTTCCCCTCATCCTGTGACTCCCAGCCCTTGTCAGAAGTCCCTCTCCAGCTCTCTTGGAGCCCCTTCAGGTGCTGGAATGCTGCTCTAAGGTCTGCCTGGAGCCTTCTCTTCTCCAGGCTGAACAGCCCCAACTCTCCCAACCTGTCCCCATAGGGGAGGTTCTCTGGTTCTCTTGATCATCTTCATGGCCTCCTCTGGACCTGCTCCAGCAGTTTGATGTCCTCCTTTTCTCTTTGCCCTCAGGAGAAGAGAAAGGTTTCAGTGTAAGGTGGCATTTCATGTTCCATGTGCTGGACAAAGCTAAGCAGCAGAGCTCAGCAGCACCACTGGAATGAGGGCACAGCCCCAGGCTCCCATTGTTTAGGCAGCAGGTGACAGAGCCACAGAAAATGTGACTTTCCAAGGCTGAAAGGAGTATGTTCATCCCAAAGAGGTCCTCAGTGGGGCTCAAGAGTGCACTCTGTCATTGCTTTGGTCTTTTAGTGCTGTGGCTGCAATCTCCTCGTATCCAGCCACGCTCTGCAGACCCTGGTTCTAAGTTTCCACGCTGGTTGCCAGCAGCATAATCTGCCATCAGTTGACTGCTATAAATTGCAGAGCTATTAAAACCAGCAGAGAAGGTCATGGTGATGGGGCCCAGGCATTGGTCACTGGGGAATGAAGTTGTCACAGGTTACACCACATCATTAAACATGAAGACATCAGCTGACAGCGTATTCAGATCCCATGGGTTGCATCGATCTGGGGAGGGGGGGGGGGTGTTTGCTGGGTTTCTGTTTGCAGGAAAGCCCCCTGCATGCTGCCTGCTGCTCAGCAGCCTTCTGGCTGTGCTTTGTAAGCAGTAGTTAAGAACTGCCATGAATTTCCCTGGACAGCAGCCTGGCAGTCAGGCTCTGTGGCAGGCTGTGTGCATGACCTGTGCCACTCTTGTTCCTGTACATGGGGTGGTTGAGTCAGGGGAGCCTCTCGGGCACAGGAGGGAGATCATCTCTTCCCTGGACACCAGCTGAGAAGGAGCAAGGGAAAGAACCTTCAGAGGCATTGAGGGTGGGAGGTGAGAGAGTCACTGTGTGGAGCTGAGAGCAGTACCTGAGGGGGAGGCAGAGAAACCATCCTGAGAACCTTTTTAAGTGGACAGCTTGCTACAGAAAGTGACTGATGGCAGGAATAAAGCTTGGGGGCAAAGGCCTGCTAGCAAGGAGCCCATGGGTGAGGGCTATAGCAGTTATAACATGGTTTTGTTTCTCTTCTTACTGCAGGAGTCTTTTTTTTTTTTTCCACTTCCCTCCTATATTTTAGATGTTAACTATTCTGGGTTATTGTTCAGCAAAGCCTGGCTGCTTTTTGTTTGTTTCTTTAAAAGCCTCTTGGTCTCTTTTGCAGAGCTGTCTGTAAAGAGAAGGTTTTGGATCTTTTCACACTTTGAATCTCAGTTAGTTCATCACTACCTCCTGCCACCAAGGGGCAAGGTGGATAGGGGTAAAGGTCTTGATGTTGCAAAAAGCCAAAGGGCTTTGGCCTTCTGCTCAGCCATTCCTGTGAGCATGTGGGCTGCAGCTCAGAACACTAAAATCACAGGGTCACAGGATGGTAGGGGTTGGAAGGGACCTCTGGAGGTCTTTGAGTGCAACTTCCCTGCCAAAGCAGGAGCAAAGAATCCAGTGCAGGTCACACATCCAGACAGGGTTGGAAAGGCTCCACAGAAGGAGACTCCACAACCTCTCTGGGCAGCCTGTGCCAGGGCTCTGGCACCCTTATAGTGAAGAAGTTCTTCCTCATGTTGAGATGGAACTTCCGTGCTGCAGTTTCCATCCATTGCCTCTTGTCATGTCCCAGGGCACAGGTGAGCAGAGCCTGTCCCTGTCCCTTCCTTCCTGACCCCCAGCCCTCAGCTATTTACAGACATTGCTCAGATCCCCTCTCAGCCTTCTCCTCTCCAGACTAAGCAGCCCCAGGGCTCTCAGCCTCTCCTCCTCAGGCAGTGCTGCAGTCCCTTCAGCATCCTTGTAGCCCTCTCTTGGACTCTCTCCAGCAGATCCCTGTCCCTCCTGAACTGGGGAGCCCAGCACTGGATGCAATATTCCAGGTATGGCCTCACTAGGGCAGAGTAGAATCGTAGAATCATAGAATCAGCCAGGTTGGAAGAGACTTCCAAGCTCACCCAGCCCAACCTAGCACCCAGCCCATGCCAGTCAACCAGACCATGGCACCAACTGCCCCATCCAGGCTTGTCTTGAACACCTCCAGGGACAATGACTCCACCACCTCCCTGGGCAGTAGATGGGGAGGAGAACTTCCCTGGATCTGCTGGACACACTCTCCCCAATACACCCCAGGATCCCATTGGCTTCCTTGGCCAGCAAGGCACCTTCCTGTCCCATGCAGAACTTGTTGCCCACCAGCAAAGCCATTCAGAGCCATGGCTCCAAATGGCTTTGTCAAGCAGCTCCCATGAGGACAGGGACACTCAGCTCAGTGCCCAAGCTGGTGAGAAGTGGTGGTGCTCATCCATGGACTGCAGTGGCTTGGAGTGGGTACCTGCAGGGCCTTCCCATTTTTGTCATGGCAGCTCAGCACCTGGCACCCAGCACCAGAATATTGCAAATCCACTGCATGTTAAATCCAACCAAGTAGTTTCTGCAGTTTGGGAAGGTTAAAATGAATCACAGAATCTCCAGAGGTCCTTCCACCCCCTAACATTATCAAGTCCAACCTACCCTGCCAAAGCAGGGTCATTTAGGGCAGGTCACACAGGAGCACATCCAGGTGGGTTTGCAGTCTCTCCAGAGAAGGAGGCTCAGCAACCTCTGTGGGCAGCCTGCTCCAGGGCTCCAGCACAGTAAAGAGTTTAACAGAAGTCAAGGTCAGCTTCCCAGCTTTCCTTAGCTCTTCTCCTCATCACCTTAACAAAGCTGCAGGCGTCAGGTCTCTGTGTGCTGGGAGCTTACAGAAGGGTGTTGGTGTTTGCAAGAGATCCCTCCAGACAGGGCAAAGCACTGAAGTTGTGCTTTAATTTGAGGAGGCAGGAAGCCAAATTCCATTGACAGTTTAAGTACCAACAAAATAATCAACTGAATGCAGATTCTGTGTCCAAGCCTCTTCTGGTTGCAGTTCCCACTGGGACACTCTGTTCCAGTGCCCTTGTTCCATTTGACTTTCTTGCAGAGGAACTGGAGAGGATCCAACTTTTGAAATTACCTCAGCTCTAATTTATTCTGCTTTTGATGTTCATAGCACCACAGACTTCATGGTCCCCACATCTTTTCCTTAGGCTCCAAGGCTGTAATTTCCCTGCCCAGTGTCTTGCAGGCAGACACCACTTACTTTATAATAACATCCAGATCACAGAATCACAGCAACATGCAGCCTGGCAAAGCCCCTCAGGATCACCAACCTGTAACCCTACTCTGCAAGGTTCACCTTAAAACATAGGTCCAAGCACCACATCCAAACAACCTTAAACACATAGAATCATAGATTGGTAAGGTTGGAAGGGACCTCAAGGATCATTGTTTCAACCCCCTGCCATAGGCAGGGACACCTCCCACTAGTACAGGTTACTCAAGGCCTCATCCAATCTGGCCTTGAACACATCCAGGGAGGGAGCAGCCACAACCTCCCTGGGCAACCTGTGCCAGTGTCTCACCACCCTCACTGCAAACAACTTCCTCCTAACATCCAGTCTAAATCTCCCCTCTGCCAGTTCAAACCCATTGCCCCTTGTCCTGGCATTGCAAGACCTTGTCAATAGTCCCTCCCCAGCCTTCCTGTAGCCCCCTTCAGATCCTGGAAGGCTACTCTAAGGTCTCCTGGAAGCCTTCTCTTCTCCAGGCTGCAGAGCCCCAACTCTCTCAGCCTGTCCTCACAGCAGAGCTGCTGCAGCCCTCTCAGCATCTTGGTGGCCTCCTCTGGACTGGCTCCAACACTTCCATGTCCTTCCTGTGCTGGGGGCTCCAGAACTGCACACAGGACTGCAGGTGGGGTCTGAGGAGAGCAGAGCCAAGGGGCACAATCCCCTCCCTTGCCCTGCTGCCCACACTGCTCTTGCTGCAGCCCAGCACACAGTTGCTGTCTGGGCTGCACTCACACTGCAGACTCAGGTTGAGCTTTTCATCACCCCAGACCCCCAGGGCCTGTTCCTCAGGGCTGCTCTCAGCCATTCTCCACCCAACCTGGAGCTGTGATTCCATGATTCTATGATGGTGGAGTACCCATGGCTGGAGGTGTTCCAGCAAGGTGCAGCCATGGCACCTGGGGCCATGGTTTGATGGTGGGGTTGGGTTGATGTTGGACTGGATGACCTCAGAGAGCTTTTCCAACCCCAACAATTCCGTGATTCTTTGATGCTATGACAGGAGGGGACACAGACACTGCATCATAAAATCATAGAATGGGAAGGTTGGAAGGGACCTCAAGGATCAGCCAGTTCCAACCCCCTGCCATAGGCAGGGACACCTCCCACTAGCACAGGGCACTCAAGGCCTCATCCAATCTGGCCTTGAACAGTGATACCTGTACTGCCTAAGAGGTCATCCTCAAGAACAGGAAATGTCCTCCCCCATCTTTCTACCAAACTGTTTGCTCTTTTCCCTTGCTCCTTTTCCTTTTACCTCCACAGGTGATGAAAGAGATTGGTGCCAGCTGTCCCCTCCTGGCATGCCATATGTGCTTGAATGATGCCCTTCTTTGCTACCATTCCAACCTCCGGGGAGGTGGGAATTTATTCCTGGAATCACTCCAGTCTCCAGATCACTCTCATTGTCTTTATTGGTGTGGACTACAGCCCATCACTGCTGAGCAGAGCAGTTGGTGGGGAACATGTGAGATAATTGCCTCAGATGAACTCTGCCTCCACGGGGCACAGGAGAACTCAGTGGCGCTGCGGTGCTCTTGTTCCGGCTTGAGTCACCTTCCTCCCTCTGGGCAGTAGCTGCTTCTTACATACGTTATGGGGACCATATGCTCAGCACAGAGCCATGCCCAGGCTTGGACAATCTGCCTGTAAAGCAATGTATGTTCTCTCCTGCAGCCTTCTAGGTGCTGTCCCCATCCTTCAGGTGTGGGGTGGCTGGCAGCAAGAGAGAGCAGCTCTTCTTTGTGCTCCGTGAACAAGCTCCAAGGGATCTGCTGGAGAGGGTCCAAGGGAGGGCTATGAGGATGATGAGTGCTGGAGCACTGCCTGATGAGGAGAGGCTGAGGGACCTGGCGCTCTTTAGTCTGGAGAAAAGAAGGCTGAGAGGGGATGTGATAAAAGATTATAACTCTCTGAGCACTGGGGGTCAGGAGGGGGGGTCAGGCTCTGCTCGCTGCTTCCTGGGATAGGCCAAGGAGCAATGGATAGAAGCTGCAGCACAGGAGGTTCCAGCTCAACACAAGGAGGAACTTCTTGACTGTAAGGGTCCCAGAGCCCTGGCACAGGCTGCCCAGAGAGGTTGTGGAGTCTCCTTCTGTGGAGCCTTTGTAGGCCTGTCTGGATGTGTTCCTGTGTGCCCTGAGCTGGATTGTCTGCTCCTGCTGGGGCAAGGGGGTTAGACTGGATGCTCTTTGTGTCCCTTCCAACCCTAATATCCTGTGACTCTTTTCACTGCTCACTCCCAAGCCTGGCAGCAGGGCCAGGCTCTGCTGTATTGCTGCACCTCATGCAAGCATGTGTGACTTTGGAATCAAAGAACTATTGGCTTAAAGTCCAACCACTAACTGAGCACTGCCAGTCGCCACTAAACCATGTCCCTCAGTACCACATTTACACAGCTTCTAAACCCTCCAAGGATGGGCACTCCACCAGTTCCAGGGTTTGACAACTCTTTCAGGGAAGAAATTTTTGCTGACATCCAACCTAAACCTCCTTAAGGCCTTTTCCTCTCGTCCTGTCATTTGTTAGCTGGGAGAAGAGACCAACCCCACTGGCTCCAGACTCTTGATAGGGAGTTGTAGACAGCCAGAAGATCTCCCCTCAGCCTCCTCTTCTCCAGGCTGAACATCCCCAGTTCCCTCAGCTGCTCGTCACAGGACCTGTTCTCTAGACCCTTGTGGGCAGCTTAAAACCAAGTGACACACAACTTCTGCTGGGCTGCAGGTTGGTGATGGGGCACAACTGTCTTAAGTGGGTTCCAGGGCTCTGAAAGGTCCCTTTCCTGTGCTTGGAATCATAGAATGGTAAGGTTGGAAGGGACCTCAAGGATCAGCCAGTTCCAACCCCCTGCCATAGGCAAGGACACCTCCCACTAGCACAGCTCACTCAAGGCCTCCTCGAACCTGGCCCTGAACACCTCCAGGGAGGGAGCAGCCACAACCTCCCTGGGCAACCTGTGCCAGTGTCTCACCACCCTCACTGCAAACAACTTCCTCCTAACATCCACTTTCAATCTCCCCTCTGCCACTTCAAACCCACTGCCCTTTGTCCTGGCATTCCAAGCTCTTGTCAATAGTCTCTCCCCAGCCTTCCTGTAGCCCTCTTCAGATCCTGGAAGGCTACTCTAAGGTCTCCTGGAAGCCTTCTCTTCTCCAGGCTGCACAGCCCCAACTTTCTCAGCCTGTCCTCACAGCAGAGCTGCTGCAGCCCTCTGATCATCCTTGTGGCCCTCCTCTGGACTAGCTCCAACACTTGCATGTCCTTCCTGTGCTGGGGGCTCCAGAACTGCACACAGTACTCCAGGTGGGGTCTGAGGAGAGCAGAGTAAAAGGGCAGAATTCCCTCCCTTGCCCTGCTGCCCACACTGCTCTTGCTGCAGCCCAGATCTCGGTTGCTGTCTGGGCTACACTCGCACTGCAGGCTCATGTTGAGCTTTTCATCAACCCAGCTGAAAAGCTTGCAGCAATATTAACCAAATCCCAGCCCTGTTTGCTTTGCTGGGCTCATGGAACAGTCAGGAAGCAGTAAGCATGGTCAGGGCTGGGCCTCACAACCCCCCAGCTGCAGCCACTTAGCTGATTAGAGCTGAGGGCTGCAAAGCACCATGGGGGAGGTGAACGCCAGCAGAATGCTGCAGGTGCTGGCTGTGAGAGCAGTGGAGGAGCTGTGCAAGAAGGGCAAGAGTAAGGCCTGTGAGGAAGGTTCATGAGAGGTGAGTAGGATGATTGGTGCTTTGTTTTGGCCAGGGGAGGGGGTGAGTTTCCCACTGCTGCGTTGGGGAGGGGCAAGAGCAGCTCTGCAGGCAAATGAGCAGCAGCAGAGGGAACACTCCGGTGCTGGTTTCTGTGGGGTGAGTTTGGTGGCTGGCAGAGAGGCCCTGTTTGCCTAAGGTGGTGCTCTGCTCTCTGCAGGAGTGTAGCACAGGGAGTAGTGTGGTTGTGGAAGTAAAGCAGCTCCCCTGGGTAACTTTGCTCTTCTGAAAACCCAGCTTTGTTATCCTAATGGGAATGCTGTGGCAGTGTCCTGGGTCTGAGCTGGCTCTCTGGAAGACAGCTTCGCTGAGCTGCATCTTGTACCTGGTTGTTGGGGGGAGGGCATTTTGTGGGCATAATGGGCACATTGTATCATCTGTCCTGTGGTGACTTGTGGGAACTGCTGGAGAGAGTCCAGGGGAGGCTGCAAAGCTGCTGAGGGGCCTGGAGCAGCTCTGGGAACAGCAAAGGCTGAGAGCCCTGGGGCTGAGAGCCTGCACAAGAGCAGCCCCAGAGGGCAGCTGAGCAATGCTCAGCAAGAGTTGAAGCAGCTGTTGGGGCAAGAGCCTGGAGCCAGACTCTCAGCAGTGGTGCCCAGGGACAGCACAAGGGGCACTGGGCACAAAGTGGCACCCAGGAGGTTGCATCTGAGTAGGAGGAGAAAGTTGTTTGTTGTGAGGGTGCTGGAGCCTGGAGCAGGCTGCCCAGAGAGGTTGTGGAGTCTGCTTGTGTGGAGAGCTTCCAACCCCCCCTGGGCATTCTGCTCTTGGGCAAGCTGCTGTGAGTGCCCTGCTTTAGCAGAGGGCTGTGCTGGATGATCTCCAGAGGTCACTTCCAATCCTCCCCGTGCTGGGATTCTGTGACTTGTACCACATCAGTGTGTTTGAAGTCTCCTGTAAGTGAATTTTCACTTGAGCTTTCTTCTTAGCTCTAATATGGCTTAAAGCTAAACAGCAAACCCTCTCATGTAGGAGGCAGCACAGCTGCAGCTCATCCGTGCCGTGGAGCAACTGTGTCCCATCACAGCTTGTCAGAGCAGCTGTAAGTCCTTCCTCAAGCCTAGGAGAAGCCACAGCTCTTTGTTAGGCTCCTGGCTGCCTTTCCACACATCAATTCATTGGGTTGCTGTGGAAGGGAGAAGGCAGAAAGCTCTTGCATCCAACCCACTTCTGGATGTCAAAGTATGACCTGAATGAGTAGTAGAAGGGCAAGAAGAAAACCTGGCAGGCTGGTGAGCTCTTCCCCTGCCTGCTAGCAGCCCTAAAAGAGCAGTAGCTGCACATCTCCTTGCCACTTCAGTGAGCAAGAAGCTGTATTGGAAAATGTTTCCTCCTGTTCATGTCCTGCTTGGTTTGTTTTAGTCTTGTTAGTTAGCAATTGTTTCATTACTGCAGAAATAGATGTCAGGTCGCTTCTTGGGTTGTTTTTAACACCCTCTTGTAGTGTGAACATTTCTCACAGTACTTTGCTCCAGGGAGAATGTGCAAAAGGCTGTGTGGCACTAGGTAGAAACTGAGGCATTGCTTTAGCTTGGGAAGATCATTTTAAGGCTTCAAGGGGACCTTAGAGTAGCCTTCCAGGATCTGAAGGGAGCCTACAGGGAGGCTGGGGAGGGACTATTGACAAGGTCTGGGAATGGCAGGACAAGGGGAATGGGGTTGAACTTGCAGAGGGGAGACTGAAACTGGATATTAGGAGGAAGTTGTTTGCAGTGAGGGTGGTGAGACACTGGCACAGGTTGCCCAGGGAGGTTGGGGCTGCTCCCTCCCTGGAGGTGTTCAAGGCCAGGTTGGAGGAGGCCTTGAGTGAGCTGTGCTAGTGGGAGGTGTCCCTGCCTATGGCAGGGGGTTGGAACTGGCTGATCCTTGAGGTCCCTTCCAACCTTACCATTCTGTGATTTTGTCCTCAGCTGGGACCAACAAACCCATCAGTATTAAAGGCAGGTGTGAGCCCTAAGGACCAACAAACCCATCAACATTAAAGGCAGGTGTGAGCCCTAAGGACCAACAAACCCATCAACATTAAAGGCAGGTGTGAGCCCTAAGGACCAACAAACCCATCAACATTAAAGGCAGGTGTGAGCCCTAAGGACCAACAAACCCATCAACATTAAAGGCAGGTGTGAGCCCTAAGGACCAACAAACCCATCAACATTAAAGGCAGGTGTGAGCCCTAAGGACCAACAAACCCATCAACATTAAAGGCAGGTGTGAGCCCTAAGGACCAACAAACCCATCAACATTAAAGGCAGGTGTGAGCCCTAAGGACCAACAAACCCATCAACATTAAAGGCAGGTGTGAGCCCTAAGGACCAACAAACCCATCAACATTAAAGGCAGGTGTGAGCCCTAAGGACCAACAAACCCATCAACATTAAAGGCAGGTGTGAGCCCTAAGGACCAACAAACCCATCAACATTAAAGGCAGGTGTGAGCCCTAAGGACCAACAAACCCATCAACATTAAAGGCAGGTGTGAGCCCTAAGGACCAACAAACCCATCAACATTAAAGGCAGGTGTGAGCCCTAAGGACCAACAAACCCATCAACATTAAAGGCAGGTGTGAGCCCTAAGGACCAACAAACCCATCAACATTAAAGGCAGGTGTGAGCCCTAAGGACCAACAAACCCATCAACATTAAAGGCAGGTGTGAGCCCTAAGGACCAACAAACCCATCAACATTAAAGGCAGGTGTGAGCCCTAAGGACCAACAAACCCATCAACATTAAAGGCAGGTGTGAGCCCTAAGGACCAACAAACCCATCAACATTAAAGGCAGGTGTGAGCCCTAAGGACCAACAAACCCATCAACATTAAAGGCAGGTGTGAGCCCTAAGGACCAACAAACCCATCAACATTAAAGGCAGGTGTGAGCCCTAAGGACCAACAAACCCATCAACATTAAAGGCAGGTGTGAGCCCTAAGGACCAACAAACCCATCAACATTAAAGGCAGGTGTGAGCCCTAAGGACCAACAAACCCATCAACATTAAAGGCAGGTGTGAGCCCTAAGGACCAACAAACCCATCAACATTAAAGGCAGGTGTGAGCCCTAAGGACCAACAAACCCATCAACATTAAAGGCAGGTGTGAGCCCTAAGGACCAACAAACCCATCAACATTAAAGGCAGGTGTGAGCCCTAAGGACCAACAAACCCATCAACATTAAAGGCAGGTGTGAGCCCTAAGGACCAACAAACCCATCAGTATTAAAGGCAGGTGTGAGCCCAAATGACTCCTGGAAGAGCAGGAGGGAGGCTGCACCAGGGCAGATCACTGGAGAAGAGCAGGTTGGAGGTTTGTGCAGGTGGAAGCACACCAGTTTCTCATCACTCTGATTGAGTCAGTTAGGAATGAAAGCTCTAATAGGGTCTCTTACTCTGTTTGCACCTTTGCCTTCTCAGTTGCTCTTGGTTTCTTCTCCCTGGCTCTCCAGCAGGAGCTGTCTTTGGTGGCCCTGCCTCTGCAAGAAGGTGGCATGAGAAAGCAATCAGTGGGTGGCTACGAGTCTCATGTTGGTTACAGAGTGGTGTTGATGCTGCTGGACTTTAGCAGCTGGAAGTGACTGGTATTGGTGATCTGTTCCAGTCTCTCTGCACCCTCATGGTGCAAAACTTCTTCCTGAGGACCAACCTGAATCTCTTCTGCTCCGGTTCCAAACTGTTGCCCTCATCCTATCCCCACAGGCACTCCCCAGCCTTCCTGCAGGTCCCCTGCAGATACTGAAATGTAGCTCTAAGGTCTCCCTGGAGCCTTCTCTTCTCCAGGCTGAACAGCCCCAACTCTCCCAACCTGTCTCCATAGCAGAGGTTCTCCAGCCCTCTGATCACCTTTGTGGTCTCCTTGGGGACCTGCTCCTTGTGATGAGGCCCCACAGCTGGCCCTGGCCCTGCAGCTGAGCTCTCCTCAGAGCAGAGGGGCAGGATCCCCTCTCTCCATCTCTGCCCTCACTGCTTTGGATGCAGCCCAGACTACCCTTGGCCTTCTGGGCTGCCAGTGCCCATTGCTGGCTCCTGTCCAGCCTCATGATGCTGAAGGATCTCACTGCTATATTTCCAAGCAGGGTTCCTTTAGTTGCTGTAGTTGGTGCCTGCTGCTGTGTGGGTATGCTGGAAAACAAAGTCCTCTTTCTTAACTGCAAGCAGTAAAATATGTATTGTGCTGCAATTGTTCTCCTCTTTGGCAGAGCTGCTGGATAATACAATTCCATTTGTGCCCAGGGGCAGCTGGGATTGAATTATCAGGTATCCACCTTCCAGAATTTGCTCTTTCAAGACACCCCAGACCTAAATTAGAGCAACCCTTGGGGAACCAGGCAATTGTCTAAGTGTTGGTTAGCAACAATCATCCAAAGCTACACACAAAGATGCTGCTCTCCAGAGCCATCCTGGAGGTAACTTTTTCTTTTTATTCATCTAAGTGCTTTTTAGTTTTCTCCTCCAGCATTTCCTTAGCAGGATGTTCTCCTGCACAGTAGGACAGGAGGTGTCTGGGGAAAATGGGAATCACCTTCTGTGCCCATGCATGGGGAAGGGGGAAAAATAAGACTCCTGGGAGAAGTGAGGCTGTTAGCTGCAGTGCAAGCTGTGATAATCCCTGGTCAGACAAGGCTTTTGTTAACGTTCCACAAGTAATCTGCTTTGTTTGCCTCTGCTTTTTTTTTGTGTTATCTCCTAATTTCTCCAAGCCTTTAGGGAGGCTGAGGTGTCTGATGGCTTTGCAGATAGGTCCAGGCAGGAGCTGCTTATTGCAACCTGAAGGTGGTGTGGTTTGGATTTGCCACCCAACACATTGGCAATTTATTCTCTGGAGTAAATTTCCCACACTTAATCAGAATTTTGGAAGTTAAAAGAACTTTTATATTTAGTCTACTGCTGTAAATATAAAAGGCAGTAAGTGTGTACAGGAGATATTTACAGTTCAGCAACAGCACACAGCCTTCCCCCTGTACATCAATGAGATCCAGAAAGGCTATTTCACAGAACCACAGAATGTCAGGGGCTGGAAGGGACCTCCAAAGCTCCTCCAGTCCAAGCCCCCTGCAGAGCAGCACCTCCCAGAGCAGATCACACAGGAACACAGCCAGGCAGGGTTTGAATATCTCCAGAGAGGGAGACTCCACAGCCCCCCTGGGCAGCCTGTGCCAGGGCTCTGCCACCCTCACAGGGAAAAAAAATCTTCCTCATGTTTCCATGGCACTTCCTATGGCTCAGCTTCCAGCCTTGCCCCTTGTGCTGGCATTGGGCATCACCCAGCAGAGCCTGGCTCCAGCCTCCTGCCACTCACTGCACATCTTGATCAGCATTGCTGAGGTCACCTCTCAGCTCCTCCTCTCCAAGCTCCCAGCCCCAGCTCCCTCAGGCTCTCCTCCTACCAGAGCTGTTCCATTCCCTTCAGCACCTTTGTGGCTCTGTGCTGGACTCTCTCCAGCAGTTCTATATCCCTCTGGAACTGGGGGGCCCAGAACTGGACCCAGGACTGCAGCTGTGGCCTCAGCAGGGCAGAGCAGAGGGGCAGGAGAATCTCTCTCCACCTACTCACCACAGCCCTTCTAACCCACCCCATGCTGGCATTGCCCCTCCTGGGCACCAGAGCACATTGCTGGCTCATGGGCACCCTCCCACCCACCAGGACCCCCAGGGCCTTTTCCCCTTTGTTGTCTTCCAGCAGCTCAGTCCCCAACCTATCCTGACCCCTGGGGTTGTCCTTGCCCAGGTGCCAGACTCTACACTTGGCAACCAGTTCATTGTTTCTACCTCCCCCCCAAACCCTTGCAGACCCAAACAGGAGGATCAGTCAGGCAGCAGGCAAGGTCACAGGCAGAGCAGAGAAAGCAGAAGCAAGGAGGATTCAGCCAGAGAGAGAGCAAAAGTGGCTTGTGCAGCAAAACCTAAGATACTCAACAGTCCAGTGGTATGAGATAAACTTAGCTTGCATTATTCTGTGTCCAGCCCCTAAAACTGTTTATCCTTTAGACTTGGATTTCCTCTGGAGCATCAGACATAGCCTTAGGACCATTGCCATCTGCAATTTAAGATCATAGAATGTTTTGAGTTGGAAGGGACCTTAAAGATCATGCAGTTCCAGCCCCCCTGGACTGGAACACCTCCCACTGGATCAGGTTGCTCAAGGCCTCATCCAGCCTGGCCTTGAACACCTTCAGGCAGGAGGCATCCACAGCCTCCCTGGGCAACCTGTGCCAGTCTCTCCCCACCCTCACTGTCCAGAATTTCTTCCTCATCTCCACTCTCCATCTCCCCTCTCCCAGCTCAAAGCCATTCAAACAAAAGAAGCTCTGAGTCCATAGGGATCACCTCCACCTTTTTTTTTCTTTTTTTTTTTAATCACTTCTGGATAAAATTGCTGCCCAGATTTGTCCTTTCAGTGCTGGGCCCTCCTGAGTGCTCTGCAGTGAAGGCAGAGGTAGTAAAGTGCTTTCCATCACAGGCACTCCCCAAAGCCAAGCACAACACAAGTTATTAAAAACATAGCAGAGAGGGAGCTCCTATAAAGTGTGTGGAGAGGGGAAAGGATTGTCCAGGGAATGGAAGATGATTTTAATTTCACCTCTACAAATTACCAAGATAAATACATCTGTCCAGAGGGGAGTTCAGAGTCAAAAAGGATTGATAACTGTAGGATCATAGAATGCCTCAGGTTGGAAGGGGCCTACTCCAAGCTCCCTGCCAGGAGGCTACTCAAGGCCTCATCCAGACTGGACTTGAGCAACCCGAGGGAGGGGAGGCTGCTCTTACTTGGCTGCTCAAGGTCTCATCCAGCCTGGACTTGAGCAACCCCAGGGAGGGGACATCCACAGCCTCTCTGGGCAACGTGTTTGAGAGTCTCACTACCCTCAGACTGAACAACTCCTTCCTCAACTCCACTCTCAGCCTGCTCTGCCTCAGCTCCAAACCATTCCCCCTTGGCCTGGCTCCAGACCCCCTCAGCAAAAGTCTCTCTGCAGCCTTCCTGCAGGATCCCTTCAGGCCCTGGCAGCAGCTCTGAGCTCCCCCTGGAGCCTTCTCCTCTGCAGGCTGCACCCCCCCAGCTCCCTCAGCCTGTGCTCACAGCAGAGCTGCTCCAGCCCTGACAGCATCTTTGTGGCCTCCTCTGGCCTCACTCCAGCAGCTCTGTGGCCTTCTGCTGGGGCCAGCAGAGCTGGAGGCAGGATTGGAGGTGAGGTCTGAGCAGAGCCAAGGGGCACAATGCCCTCTCCTGCCCTGCTGCCCACACTGCTCTGGCTGCAGCCAGCACACAACTGCCTGCTGGGCTGCAGGAGGGCACTGCTGGCTCCTGGGCAGCTGCTCAGCAATGAGTACAACTTTTCTCCTCAAGGCTCCTCCCAACCCATTCTGCATCCAGCCTGGATTGTATATATGTCTGTATTGAGCAAACCTGATCTGTTTGGCCTGTGTCAAGGGCCAGGTTTGTCTTGGTTTTACCACTGTCCAGTGCACCTTTTCTTTTCTTGCAGTGCAGTTGTCAGCATAGAGCATCTCTATCACACTTTTCTTTCACATCTTCTTAAACAACCTGCCTTGAAATCTTCCCACCAGCATGTCCCAGCTCCAGACAGTGAAGATAGTGTCCTGCTTATCTGAGCTTACAGTGATGCACAACCCTCTTCTGGTGCTCCACAAGCAATGTGAAAATGATTTGTGTTGCTGTAGGACTCAGTGGTAGACTTGTGGTTCTTGAGCCACTTCCCAGTAGGGAGCACTGAAGGAGTCACTGCCATGCTGGACTGGTGCTCAGAGTCTGCTGATGGCATCTGGCCCAGTACTGTCCTTGGCCTTTGCTTTGGTGTTCTGTTGTTACACAGCTGTGAGGAAAGGCTGAGAGTTGAGGTTGTTCTGACTGGAGAAGGCTCCTGGAGACCTAATGGTGACCTTGAAGGAACCAATTAGAAACCTGGGGATAGAGATTTGAGTTGTGTCAGGCCAAGGGGTGATGGTAAAGGCTGAGAGCTGGGGTTGTTCTGACTGGAGAAGGCTCCAGGAGACCTTCTGGTGGCCTTGAAGGAGCCAATTAGAAACCTGGGGATAGAGATTTGAGCTGTGCCAGGCCAAGGGGTGATGGTAAAGGCTGAGAGTTGGGGTTGTTCTGACTGGAGAAGGCTCCAGGAAACCTTCTGGTGGCCTTGAAGGAGCCAATTAGAAACCTGGGGATAGAGATTTGAGCTGTGCCAGGCCAAGGGGTGATGGTTTGAACTGAAAGAGGGAGAGTGTGAGTAGAGAGAAGGGTTTGGCACCAAGGGTGGGAGAACCTGGCCTGGGTTACCCAGAGAAGTGGGAACTGGCACAGCTGCAGGTCAGGGTGTGTGGGGCTGTCAGCAATCTGGACTGGTTGCAGATGACCCTGCTGAGTTCAGGGGGTTAGATTGGATGAGCTTTAAAGGTCCCATCCAGCCCAAACCAGTCTGGGATTCTCTGCTGTCCCCTACCTGAAGAGCACAGCAGGAGTCCAGAGCAGACACCTTCAGCCTTGTACTCTGTACCAGCTCACCCAGTAAGCTGCTGGTCTGAACTGCATTCAGGACTCCTTGAGAACCTCTAGAGAGCAAAGCCTCACTCTGCTGGAAGCCCCTGGAGCAAAGCAGTCTGGGATTCAATGACTTCCATGGGTTATGGAATAACTGCTGTTCAGAGCACATGCAGTCAGAGCAAGCAGCTCCTGGTGGCTCAGCACTGGGAAAGAGGCAGGGTAGGAGGTGCTGAGAAGCAGCTGCAGAAGGATATGCTGAGATGCAGTCAGAGCAAGCAGCTCCTGGTGGCTCAGCACTGGGAAAGAGGCAGGGTAGGAGGTGCTGAGAAGCAGCTACCCTTCCTCTGAGTGTGAGGGCTGCCTGCACAGACTCTGATTCTCCAGCAGAGACAGAGTAATATGGGCAAACCTAAGCAAAGAGCTGGGGCTGAGTTTGCAGTGTTTGGCTTTCCTGCCTCTGCTGAGAAGCATCTCCAAATTCTCACTATCTGGAGGGGCTCCCAACACAAGAAGGACCTGGAACTGTTGGAGATGGTCCAGAGGAGGCCACAGAGATGATCAGAGGCTGGACAGCCTCTGCTGTGGGGCCAGGCTGACAGAGTTGGGGCTGTGCAGCCTGCAGAAGAGAAGGCTCCAGAGAGACCTTAGAGCTGCATTTCAGTATGTGAAGGGAATCTACATGCAGGCTGGGGAGGGACTGCTCAGAAGAACCTGTGGGGGTAGGCCAAGGGCAATGGTTTGGAGCTGCAGCAGGGCAGAGTTAGGTTGGGCATCAGGAGGAAGCTGTGCAGAGTGAGGGTGGGCAGAGAGTGGCAGAGGCTACCCAGGGCTGTGTTTGAGGCCCCATCCCTGGAACCCTTCAAGCTGAGCCTTGCTGTGTCCCTGTGCAACCTGCTCTGGCTGGAACTGGCCCTGTTGCCTGCAGGGGGGTTTGGCCAAGATACCTTTTGAGGGTCCCTTCCTACCCCTGCAGTCTGTGAATTTGTGAATCAGATGAAATATTATTTTTGTACTTAAAACCCCAAACCCCATGAATCCTCTGCAGCTACATGAGCATCCCCTTGGTTTTCCATAGTGTCTTTGACAAATCCAACACCCTTCATATTGATCAGAGCATCTTTTGGACATCCTTGTTCTGCTTGGGCTGTTGCACAGGGCATGTTGTTGTGCTCTGACACACAGAGAATCCTTTCTCTCCTTTCTTTATTTTTTGTTTGGTGGTTTGTGGTTTTTTTGTTTGTTTGTTTTTTTTCCTACTGCAGCCACAGAGTGTATAAAGAGCCAACAGAAGCTAAATCATTATAAGTCAATTTTAAACCAATTCAGGAATGTCCAGGCTGTGGTTTGTGTGGACAACAATTTAGTGAAATCAATGGAGCAATCGATGCTGGGCATCATCTCTGTCAGCTTAACTCACTTCCTTCCCATGCAACTCTCAGCTACC
The DNA here is from genome assembly GCA_013396675.1 of Eubucco bourcierii. Lineage (NCBI taxonomy): Eukaryota > Metazoa > Chordata > Aves > Piciformes > Ramphastidae > Eubucco > Eubucco bourcierii. Next base: position 64,949 of record VWZE01002904.1, read on the forward strand.
TCATAGCTGGTGTAAAGCTGCCACATAATGGTGTCTGAGGCTTGCACAGCCTCCTCTGCCAGGGGAGGTTGAGAGGCTGAACTCATAGAGTGAAGAGAACTGGCCCAGTGTTGAGCCCTGGGGCACCACCAACACCAGTGTTGAACTCCATCCCCCACCACTGCATTTTGCTTGCAGGTTACTTCCAAGCACAGAACTCCCCTTATAGCATCAACAGTTATGTACACCAGCAGCAGCCCAAAGCCTCCAAGAGCTGCTGGCCCTGCTGGTCTCACTACCCCTGTCACACCAGGAGGCAGGGATCCAGCCTGGCTGCCACACAGGCTGCCTCTCCTGAAGTGATGCTGCCTGTCTCCCTGCTACAAGCCACCTCCTCATCAGTGCTGCCACCAGGGCAGCACCCAGCCTGATTCCAAAAGCAGACCTCATAGAATGGTAAGGTTGGAAGGGACCTCAAGGATCATCTACTTCCAACTCCCTGCCATAGGCAAGGGCACCTCCCAGGTGGTCACTCAAGTGACCAGGGACACCTCCCACAGGTCACTCAAGGTCTCCTCCAGCCTGGCCTTGAACACCTCCAGGGAGGGAGCAGCCACAACCTCCCTGAGCAACCTGTGCCAGTGTCTCACCACCCTCACTGCAAACAACTTCCTCCTAACATCCAGTCTAAATCTCCCCTCTGCCACTTCAAACCCATTGCCCCTTGGCCTGGCATTGCAGGACATGTTATTTGCAGCTATTGATCAAACAGCCCCAAAGACTTCAGCATGTTGAGGTCTGCCACTGTTACACCTCCAGGCAATGAGGACTGTGGTTTGAAGGAACTGCAGCACACAATGGGACAGGGAAGCACTGAGGAGGTGGCACTAAGGCACAAGACAACAATGAGCAAAGGAGGAAAGGGAAGGAGGTGGCTGCAGAATTAAAAGCAGTTTCCTTTATCAGCTTTTTTCCAGCAGGATTCCCTCAGGGACTCACAGTTTTCAAATATGGAAAGGTGAGTGGCAGCAGGCTGGAGGTCTGTCACTGCCCTCGTGCTGGGGGCAATCCAATCTGAATCTACCCACTTCTAGTTTTGCTCCGTTCCCCCCAGTCCTATCCCTACCTGACAGCCTAAAAAGTCCCTCCCCAGCTTTCCTGTAGCCCCCTTCAGGTACTGAAGGCCACAATAAACTCTGCTCAGAGCCTTCTCCTTTCCAGACCCCAACTGTCTCAGCCTGTCCCATGACAGAGCAGCTCCAACCCTCTGAGCATCCTCATGACCCTTCTCCAGCACCTCCAGATCTTTCCTGTGATAGGGGCTCCAGCACTGGGCACAGTGCCCCAGGTGTGCTCTCAGCAGAGTGGAGCAGAGGGGCAGAATCCCCTCCCTCACCCTCTGCCCACACTGCTCCTGCTGCAGCCCAGGCTCTGGTTGCTCTCTGGGCTGCCAGTGCACACTGCTGGCTCATGCTGAGCTTCTCATCCTCCAGCACCCTTTTCTTCAGGGCTGCTATCAAGCCAGCCCTTACCCAGCCTATATCAATGGCTTTTTGGGAGTGTGGCTCTTACTGAATGCCAAAGAGCTCTTCCAAGGCTGTGCAGGGACCTTTGACTCCCTCAACTCTTCATCCTTTCTTCTTGGAAGCCTCAGAAAGGAAGGAGCTTCCTTGGAGCTCCCAGCTGGGTGACACTGGTGCCTGCCCTCAGACATGCTGGGTGGTAGAGCTTGGGCATGCAGAGGAAAACTGCTCCTCAGCTCTCACTTGGCTGAATTCTGTGGTGCTTTTCATATGACAGTCCATGAGCTGCCAGTTTTGTCATGTGGGGGTTTATGGCTGTTTTAAATGCCATTGTTGTGGGAACACAGCAAAGAGCCTTTCTGCTCCTCCTGGCTGAATTGTGCTTTTTCCAGCAGGGAACAGAGTGTTAGAAGCAGAATCAACAGCAATGAAAATAGAAATAAAGCCACATGGTTATTTCCTTCTCTCTCTCTCTCTATCCCTCAACAAAAAAAAAAGGAGGTGAAGCAAAGCTGAGGAGAGTCTGCCCTGCTGGGGGGGCAGGATGGCAGCTTTCTGGGCCTGGCTGCTTTCATAGCCACCAGTAAATAGTCTTACAGCACCTGACAGTGATGTGTTTATGTGCAGTCACAGATGGCAGGGATTGGGGTGATGGTGGGGAGCAGGCATTGTGACCAGCTGCAGAGGAGCTTGGCTGTTCAGGTGTCTGGAGAAGAGAAGGCTCCAGGGAGACCTTAGAGCAGCCTTGCAGGATTTGAAGGGGGCTGTAGGAGAGATGGGGAGGGACTTTTGGCAAAGGTGTGGGATGAGAGGATGAGGGATAGTGGCTCCAAACTGGAAGAAGATGGATTTAGATTTGGCTTCAGGAAGAAATTCTTCCCCACAAGGGTGGTGAGGCACTGGAACAGGTTGCTCAGAGGAGTTGTGGAGGCTCCAAACCTGGCAGTGTGCAAAACCAAGTTGGATGAGACCTTGAGCAAGCTGCTCCAGTGGAAGGTGTCCCTGCTCATGGCAGAGGGCTGGAACTGGATGAGCTTCAAGATGCCTTCCAACCCAAACCAGTCTATGATTCTCTGATTTCAGTACCCAGACCAAAGCTCCATCAGCTGAGAATGTCTGCAGTGGCAGGGGAAGGAGAGCAGGACCAGCAGGGGGGACACTGGAGACAAATTTGTTGACTCTGAAGAAATACCTTGGTTCAGTTTTCCTTCACAGCTAAACTGCTTCTTCAGAACCAAGGAATTCCTCTTCAGTGTCCCCTTTTCATCTTTAACAAAGGTTTATTTGGGATTACTTCATGGTATCAGCAGCACAACCTCTCTGAGCAGGCTGCTCCAGGCCTGCAGCACAGCAGGTTGAGTTAGGACCATAAGGCCTTGCTTGAGATTAACTGGAAATCTGAAGAAGGACTCTTGGGAATGAGAGGAAGTTTAGGAATGGCTCATAAAGAGGGGAGAGCTTTGGGTAAGGGGGACACATGCCCTGAGCATCTCTTTATGAGGCATGAGGTTAACCTCAATAAGGAAATTGCGGTCAGAATCTGTGTGTCACTGGTGCCACACCAGTCAAAGCCTTTGCTGCAAGGCACAGAGGACACCTGAAAAAGGCAATGTTACCTTTTCCTCCTTCCTTCCTCCTTTTTGCAGTGCAAGAAAAGCACCAAAAAGCTTTGTCCCTGCTTGCTCTGCCCTGGCTGCCCACAGAGGTGGTGGAGTCCTCTGGAGGGGTTCCAAATGCTATTGGTTTGTCTGTCAGTTTTTCACACCTGCTGGGAAACGCCAAAGGAGGATAATGTGAGACAAGAGAGAATTCCTTTTGCTTTCCTTTTCTACAGATACTGGGATTGATCCAAGCAGGAGGATCACACAACTGTCAGGCTTGGAAGGGTCCTCAGAGATCATCCTGCTCCAACCCCCTGCCATGCCCAGGGACACCTCCCACTAGCTCAGGCTGCCCACAGCCTCATCCAACCTGACCTTAAACACCTCCAGGCAGGAGGCTTCCACCACCTCCCTGGGCAACCCCTGCCAGGCTCTCACCACCCTCATGCTGAACAACTTCTTCCTAACATCCAGTCTGACTCTCCCCATTTCCAGCTTGGTTCCATTCCCCACAGTCCTATTTCTACCTGAGAGCCTCAAAAGTCCCTCCCCAGCTTTGTTGTAGCCCCCTTCAGATACTGGAAGTATCTTGTGCTGGAGTGAGGAGTCTTTCTGTGGAGCTTTTCTCACTCTCTGCTCCCAACCTGTGTATCTCAGAATAAATCTGCTTGGAAGAGACCCTCAAAATCATTCAATCCAACTTCATCAGGGTGCTCAGAGCCACATCCAGCTCCAGGGCTTCCACCACCTCCCTGGGCAACCTCTGCCAGGCTTCCCACCCTTCATGGGGCAGAACTTCTTCCTAACATCCAGTCTGATTCTACCCACTTCTACATCCTGCTGCATTCCCCCCAGTCCTATCCCTACCTGACAACCTCAAAAGTCCCTCCCCAGCTTTCCTGTAGCCCCCTTCAGATACTGCAAGGTCTCCTCAGAGCCTTCACTTCTCCAGACAGCACAACCCCAACTCTCTCAGCCTGTCCCCATAGCAGAGCAGCTCCAGCCCTCTGCTCAAGGGACAAAGCTTTCTCCTCAGCCTCCCTTGCTGCTGCTTTTATGCTCTGCTTTGATATTTTACACAAGCTCAGAAAGTGGAATTTAAAAACAGCCAGGAAAAAAGGATTCAATTACTTGAACTTCATTACATTCGATCCTGTTGCTACTCCTCCCCCTGCAGAGCACCAGAGAGGCTCTCTGGCCCTTTCAGCCTCTCCTCATTTACAGAGGGTGAGTGTATGAGCTGACCACACTTACTGAACCCCCAACTGGCTGCAGATGCCCTGCTGGCTTCTTTCTGGCTTTCCTTCAGGAAGTCAGTGGGTTGTGTGGAATTGCCCAGAGTTCGAACTGAGAACAGTTAAGGGCTCTGTGGTTTTGCCTTTCTACCTGACTGTCCTTTGGCTCCTCACCACGAGAAGGGTATTGAGGGGATGGAGTGCATCTGGAGAAGGGCTACAAAGGTGGGGAAAGGTCTGGAGAAGAGGGCTGGGGAGGAGCAGCTGAGGGAGCTGGGGGTGTGCAGTGTGGGGAAGAGGAGGCTGAGGGCAGAGCTCATTGCTCTCTGCAGCTCCCTGAGAGGAGGCTGCAGGCAGCTGGGGTTGGGCTCTGCTCTCGAGTCTCAGATGAGAGGAGAGGAACTGGCCTGAAATTGTGCCAGGGAAGGGTTAGGTTGGAGAAGAGGACAAATTTCTTTGGTGCCAGAGTGGTGAGGGATTGGCACAGACTGCCCAGGGAGGTGGTGGAGTGCCCATGGCTGGAGGTGTTCCAGCAAGGTGTGCCCATGGCACTAGGGACCATGGTTTGATAATGCCCATGGTGAGGTTAGGCTGAAGGTTGGACTTGGTGATCTTGGAGTTCTCTTCCAGCTGAAATGATTCTGTGGCACACAACCACTTGATCTTCCAGCAGCTTGTTGCAAGAGCAGCCCAAAGAATGCTGTGATTCTATCCACTGTGGTCACTTTGGGTGGAAGGGATTTATACCATATGGGAAGAGGTTCTGTGTGTTTGCACAGCTTCTCTGAGGTCTGTGCTGGTCTGTAGGAGCTTGAAGCTTGTAGGCAACTTTGAATACTTGAAATCATGTCAGAGATTTGGCCTCTGAATTCCCCATCAGCAGTCTGTGTTATGCTGTGTGTGTGTGTGAACAAGCATGAGTGAGGGCACACAGCTGCTGCTTGTGGTGGTGTAACAATTCTTCCTCTCTTTTAACCCCAGTTGTCTCTCATGTGGCTTTATCTGATGTGTTCTGCAGCCCAGGCAGACTTAAAACCAGTTTATTTCTCTGTGTCATCTGCTCTGCCCAACTGCAGCCTTAGCCCACACAGACAGCAGAGACCATCAGGAGCAAATTGGGTTTGGATGAATTCCTGGGCATGTTCAGATCCTATCACACACCCATCAGAAAGCAGCTACAGGCCCAGGGAAGAGGCATTTCACTGATCAAAGTGTACCTAGTGAGCTCTAAACCTCGTGGGCATGTATTAAAGCCACCACTCTGGCAGCTTTTTGCTGTAGCTAAGCAGAGGACAGTGTGTGGATGCAAAAAGGGCTCTGCAGCAGGACCTCGACCGCCTGCACAGATGGGCAGAGTCCAAGGGGATGGAGCTCAACAAATCCAAGTGCCAGGTGCTGCACTTTGGCCACAACAACCCCATGCAGAGCTACAGGCTGGGGTGGGAGTGGCTGGAGAGCAGCCAAACAGAAAGGGATCTGGGGGTGCTGATTGACACCCACCTGAACATGAGCCAGCAGTGTGCCCAGGTGGCCAAGAAGGCCAATGGCATCCTGGCCTGCATCAGCAAGAGTGTGGCCAGCAGGAGCAGGGAGCTCATTCTCCCCCTGGACTCTGCACTGCTTAGGCCACACCTTGAGTCCTGTGTCCAGTTCTGGGCCCCTCCATTGAAGAAGGACATTGAGGTGCTTGAGTGTGTCCAGAGAAGGGCAACGAGGCTGGGGAGAGGCCTGGAGCACAGCCCTATGGAGAGAGGCTGAGGGAGCTGGGATTGGTTAGCCTGGAGAAGAGGAGGCTCAGGGGAGACCTTCTTGCTGTCTGCAGCTACCTGAAGGGTGGTTGTAGCCAGGGGGAGGTTGCTTTCTTCTCTCAGGCAAGCAGCAGCAGAACAAGAGGCCACAGTCTCAAGCTGTGCCAGGGGAAGTTTAGGCTGGAGGTGAGGAGAAAGTTCTTGCCTGAGAGAGTCATTGCCTGCTGGAATGGGCTGCCCAGGGAGGTGGTGGAGTCAGCGTCCCTGGAGGTGTTCAAGGCAGGTTTGGATGTGGCACTTGGTGCCATGGTCTGGTCTGGAGGGCTGTGGGAATGGGTTGGACTTGATGAGCTTTGAGGTCTCTTCCAACCCTGGTGATACTGTGAGACTGTGAAAAAGTCCTTCCCAAGTCTCTGGTGTGCAGTTGGTCCAAAGAAGACCCCCAGGAGGTGGAAAGCTCAAAGAACACCTGTGTGGGATTGAGCTGTGCAGAACACACCTGTAGAACCTCTCTGCCTTCAGAAGGGTGGATGGGAGCACTACATGTGAGTGGTTCTTCCCTCTGGCTGTGCCCATCCAGCATTGCAGAGAGATCAGAGCTGAACCTGCTGAAGTGTCTCAGATGGGCCAGATGAGGCTGGAATTGCTGCAGACTCCCTCTGCCTGCTGCCCAGCTGGCATTTTCCTCCCAGTCCATGCCAGGAGGACTTGGCTGCCTGTGCATCAGTCTGTTGGCTGTGGGACAGGTGGTGGTAAACCATTGTGGCCCCCAAGGGTGAGCTTTCCTGGAGCCAGAGCCATCAGGAGCAGCCTGGGCTGAGCATCTGTGGAGGGACAATGTAATGGCTGGGGCTGGATGTGGCACAGGATGCAGCAGAGCAGCCTGGGAATGTCCCCAGAGCAGCTCAGGGCCAATAACCTCAAGGCTTGGGGACACACAAGCACTGTCTGGCTGGCACAGCAGCTGCAGAGCTGAGAGAGCCTCCTACTCCCCAGAAGGTGCTGCCTGGGGCTGGCAGGAGGGTTTGGCACCTCTTGAACCCCACATCCCAACAGCTTCTGCCTTGGCTTCTGTGCAGAGCTGCTCTGTGTGTGTCAACACTTCATGGATTCACAGCACTGCTTGGGCTGGAAAAGCTCTCTGAGGTCATGGAGTGCAACCTGCAGCCCAACCCCACCATGGGCACCAAACCATGGCCCCAAGTGCCATGGGCCCCCCTTGCTGCAACACCTCCAGCCATGAGGACTCCACCACCTCCCTGGGCAGCCTATGCCAATCCTTCACCACTCTGCCACCAAAGACATTTGTCCTCATTCCCAACCCAGACCTCCCCTGGCACAATTTGGGAGGCAGCTGCAGAAATCTTGGAGACTGTTCTTCTGCTTGGAGCCTTGGAGGGTTTATGAGGATGATTGCAGGACTTGAACATCTCTCTTACAAAGAAAGCTGGAGAAACCTGGCCTGGTTAGTCTGGAGAAGGCTGAGAGGGAATCTTCTTAATGTCTACAAATATCTGAGGGGCGGGTGTCAGGAGGAAGGTGCCAGACTCTTTCCCATGGTGCCCTGTGATGGGGCATGAAACAATGGGTGCAAGTTGGAACCCAGCAGGTTCCATCTCAACAGGAGGAGTGATTTCTGTGCCCTGATGGTGCTGGAGCCTTGGAGCAGGCTGCCCAGAGAGGTTGTGGAGTCTCCTTCTCTGGAGAGCTTCCATACCTACCAGGATGTGTTCCTGGGCGATGCTGCTTTGGCAGGGAGGCTCTGGAGGTTCCTTCCAACCCCTCCCATTCTCTGATTTTCTGATGGAGAGCAGCAGGAGAGTGATGTGAGGAGAGGAGAAGCATTTCTCACTGGTGATGCTGAGTATTGCTCCTTTCATCCAGCTGCTGCCACTACTTCCTTCTGCAGCTGGAGCTGGCAGCAGCACTAAAGGCATCAAGCAGATGTGTTGCAGAGAGAAATGAATTCCTGGAATCACAGAATGGTGAGGTTGGAAGAGACCTCAAGGATCATCCAGTTCCAACCCCCTGCCATAGGCAACACCTCCCACTAGTACAGGTCACTCAAGGCCTCCTCCAACCTGGCCTTCAACACCTCCCTGGGCAACCTCTGCCACTGCCTCACCACCCTCACTGCAAACAACTGCATTCACTGGGCTGCGTGTGGCTCTGTGCACTTTAGATTGGCATTGCTTTGGCTATTCCATTAAATCCATTTTCATTTCAACCCAGAGATCTCCTCTCATAGAATCAACCAGGTTGGGAGAGATCTCCAAGCTCACCCAGCCCAACCTAGCACCCAGCCCTAGCTAACCAACCAGACCATGGCACTAAGTGCCCCATGCAGGCTTTGCTTCAACACCCCCAGGGATGGGCACTCTACCACCTCCCTGGGCAGCCCATTCCAATGCCAATCACTCTTTCTGCCAACAACTTCTGCCTAACACCCAGCCTGAACCTACCCTGGCACAGCTTGAGGCTGTGTCCTCTTGTTCTGTTCTGTCCCTGGGTGCCTGGCAGCAGAACCCAACCCCAGCTGGCCACAAGCTCCCTTCAGGTAGCTGTAGACAACAATGAGACCTCCACTCCTGATCCCTTCTTTGCTGGGGAAGGGTCATTGGGATTGGGGTGGATGATCTTTTGAGGTCCCTTCCAACTCCTCCTCTTCTGTGATTGGGTGGGAGAGCATCTGCTGAGCCTTAACTCTAGATATCCTGTGTCTGCATTAGGCCTGTGAGCTTGACTGTGCTTTCTTTGGGCTTGGGAGAGCAGGATGAAATTTCACATGGAAAGCCTGAGGAGAGCTGAGTTTGAGCATGCTGAAAATGGTGTCCTGCTTTGGTCATGGCTCCTTGCAGGTCCTGACAGCAGGTCCTGACTCTAGCTGCTTGCACCAGCCACAGCCATTGAAGAGCACAACTGAGGTTAGTTACTTTGGCCCAAAGCAGTTTTTATTAGAGGGGACTGAGACACAGCCCTGGCAGCACCATGCATGTCTTGGTGGTGCTTTAGCACTCCTGCATAATGATTCACACTCATGCTGCCCTAACTGAGCAAATCCCATGGCCGTTTAATCCAGAGAAAATGGATGAGCTTGGCACTGCCCCTGGAAGGCTGACAGCAAATCTCAGCTCCATCAGACCAAGGAGGAAGCAATTACCCAGACTGCAGCTTGCCAATAGCAACTTTCTGCCTTAAAATAGAGGGGCACAATGACATCAGGTTCTCATCAGCTTTCCTTGTGCCCTGCCTTGGTCTGACAAAGCTGCATCTTCCTTCAGAGCTTCCCTTTGACTTGTTTCCTTCTCCTATTTACTTTCTATTGTTAATTCCTGTCCTTCTGCCTTGAGCATGCTTTGTGCCCTGCCACTTTGCAGCAGCCCAGTAGCAAGTCAGACATTCCCTTGAATTTCATCCTGCTTTGAACAAATTCACCTGCACTGACACTCAGTTTTGCTTTCCTGCTCCACCAGATGCTGAGGTCCAGCACAGAACAGCTCAGATGCAGGCTACAGATGAGCCAAGAGGCATCTGAGGGAAGTGTTTATGTGGTGGGCAGAGAGGCACTTGGGAAGTGAGACCTGTTGAGCTCCATGAGGAGTTCCTTGTTCAACCAAGCTGATCTTCTGTTCCACTTGGTTGATGTCTAACAAGGTGGAATTGCCTGCTCCTGTGCTTCTGAAGGGTGGATCTTAAAGCCTGACCAACACTCATGGACCCTCATGGATTCTCAGGGTACTCTGCTGAGCAGCTCCCTGAATGGGTTCAAGCTTACTGCCCTGAGGTCCAGGGTAGCAACTCTGCTGTCCTTGCTTCTTATCACACTGAACATTTTAACCTCACCCATTTCCTGGTCACTGTGTGGCCAGATCAGCCACCTACCATCACATCCCCCAGGAGCACAAAGAGCAGACCTGGGAGGGCATCTCTGCTACCTGTCTTTAGTGGCAACAGCAGTGCCAAGTCCCTACAGACTTCAAGGCTTTCCCAGACCTGCTCATCTCAGCAGTATGATGTTCCCAGTTGGTGTCTGGGAAGTCAGAATGCCCCATAAGGACCAGGGCTGCTGATCCAGAACTGTCTCCTAACTGCTCACATCCTGGCTGGGTGGTTGGTAGTAGCTACCCTTTACAACCTCTCCTTTTGTTTTCCATCCCCCTGATCTTCAGCACAGGCTCTCAACCACATCATCACGTAAAGGCTGTGCAGTCAAACTCCTCTGTGTGACACCTCTACCTTGCCTGTCCCTCCTGAGCAGCCTGGGGCCCTCTGTCCTTGCATCCTGGGACTCACTCCACCACCTGTCACTGGTGCCAATGACCTGGTAGATCTGGCAGCTGCCCAACACTTCCACTCCCCCCTGTTTGCTTCTCCTTCTGTGTATGCTGGTGCCCAGGCACTTCTGTCACACTCCGTGCTCCCAGGAGCACTCTAAAGGTTCCCAGTAGCACCACTACCATTGGGCAATGCCATGCCAAGCCTTGGCAGTCTTGTTGGTATCTTCCTCCCCCCATCAGTTCTTTCATTCCCCTTCCATAAGCAAATCTGGAGGCTGCAGTCCCTGAGCAGGAAGCAGCTTTGGTTCAGTGAACACTAAGTCTTCAAATTAAGGCTGAATGCAGAGCTTCAGTGGACTAACAAAATTTGCTGAGGTGGCATAGCTGAGGATGAAGGTCAGGATGGAGAGGGAATAGTTATCCAGGTGACTGGGGCTGGAGGGGACTAGTTAAAATCATTAAGGTTGGAAAACACTTCTGAGATCATTGAGTCCAACCATTAACCTGGCACTGCCAAGTCCACTGCTAAACAATGTCCCTCAGCACCACATCTACTTGATTCTCCAGGGATGGGGAGGCCACTGCTGCCCTGGGCAGCCTGGTCCAGGCTTTGACAATCCTCTCAATGAAGAATTTTTTCTTCATGTCCAAGCTAAACCTCCCCTGGCACAACTTGAGGCCTTTTCTTCTCATCTTGTTACTTGTTACTAGGAAGAAGAGACCAACTCCCACCTGGCTCCAACCTCCTTTCAGGGAGTTGCAGAGTGAAGCTATCTCCTCTCAGCCTTGTTTTCTCCAGGCTGAGCAACCCCAGATCCCCTCAGCTGCCCCTCAGATTTGTGCTCTAGACTGTTCAGCAGCTTCATAGGCTGTTTGCTGAAAGGACTTTCCTTCATCTGTCTCCACTTTATCTTTCCATGGTGAGTTGAGGATTCTCCTCCATCTTCCCCTGCAGTATTTCAGCCCTCTGCTTTTTATTCTAGGACTTTCTCTTCTTTCCTGACCTGTCATGCTCTGCGGAGAGCCATGGGAGAGAGGGAGGTGGACCCTTGAGAGTCTCCCCCTAGTGGGCAGGCAGCATGTTGTGAGATGCTCTGCCCAAGTTCATTGCTTTGGGCCCTTGAGAGTCTCCCCCTAGTGGGCAGGCAGCATATTGTGAGACGCTCTGCCCAAGTTCATTGCTTTGGGCCCTTGAGAGTCTCCCCCTAGTGGGCAGGCAGCATATTGTGAGACGCTCTGCCCAAGTTCATTGCTTTGGGCCCTTGAGAGTCTCCCCCTAGTGGGCAGGCAGCATATTGTGAGACGCTCTGCCCAAGTTCATTGCTTTGGGCCCTTGAGAGTCTCCCCCTAGTGGGCAGGCAGCATATTGTGAGACGCTCTGCCCAAGTTCATTGCTTTGGGCCCTTGAGAGTCTCCCCCTAGTGGGCAGGCAGCATATTGTGAGACGCTCTGCCCAAGTTCATTGCTTTGGGCCCTTGAGAGTCTCCCCCTAGTGGGCAGGCAGCATATTGTGAGACGCTCTGCCCAAGTTCATTGCTTTGGGCCCTTGAGAGTCTCCCCCTAGTGGGCAGGCAGCATATTGTGAGACGCTCTGCCCAAGTTCATTGCTTTGGGCCCTTGAGAGTCTCCCCCTAGTGGGCAGGCAGCATATTGTGAGACGCTCTGCCCAAGTTCATTGCTTTGGGCCCTTGAGAGTCTCCCCCTAGTGGGCAGGCAGCATATTGTGAGACGCTCTGCCCAAGTTCATTGCTTTGGGCCCTTGAGAGTCTCCCCCTAGTGGGCAGGCAGCATATTGTGAGACGCTCTGCCCAAGTTCATTGCTTTGGGCCCTTGAGAGTCTCCCCCTAGTGGGCAGGCAGCATATTGTGAGACGCTCTGCCCAAGTTCATTGCTTTGGGCCCTTGAGAGTCTCCCCCTAGTGGGCAGGCAGCATATTGTGAGACGCTCTGCCCAAGTTCATTGCTTTGGGCCCTTGAGAGTCTCCCCCTAGTGGGCAGGCAGCATATTGTGAGACGCTCTGCCCAAGTTCATTGCTTTGGGCCCTTGAGAGTCTCCCCCTAGTGGGCAGGCAGCATATTGTGAGACGCTCTGCCCAAGTTCATTGCTTTGGGCCCTTGAGAGTCTCCCCCTAGTGGGCAGGCAGCATATTGTGAGANGCCAGGTTGGAGGAGGTCTTGAGTGACCTGTGCTAGTGGGAGGTCTCCCTGCCTATGGCAGGGGGTTTGAACTAGATGATCCTTGAGGTCCCTTCCAACCTTCCCATTCTGTGCTCTGTCCAAATTCATTGCTTTAGACCCTTGAGAGTCTCCCCCTAGTGGGCAGGTAACATATTGCTGAAATTCATGGGGTGAAGCCTGTTGCATTAGGGTAGCTCTTGGGATGTGGCACATGAGGTCTCATTCCAGACCAGACACCAAACATTGCTGGTGCTTGATAGGCAAAGGTCACTTGCCCTCAGGAGAGCAAGAGCCCAGGCTGGGACTGAAATGGCAGAAGAATCCTGGAGTGTCTACCTCTTGGAGGATCACTTTGCTGCCTGAAGATGAGCTATTCAGGACTCCAAGGATCACATCTTTCTGTCCCTCTGATTGTGTTTTCCCTATTAAATGGTAAATGGAATGGAGGCTGCTGAGGTCATCTTGAGAGGTTTTCTTGTTGCTGAGCTGCTTGTTTGCAGTTTGAAATCAGGCAGTTAGCACTAAGTGGCTGCAGGTCATAGGTTATGAACTATTCTTCACAGTACAGCTGCAGACTGGGAATGGCCTCGTGTGAGCAGCATTCAGTACCTGAAAGAGCTCTGCAGAAAAGCTGAGGAGGGATGGAAGCAGTGGTTTGAAACTGGAGAAGGGTAGACTGAGATTGGACATTGTGAAGAAGTTCTTTACGGTGCAGGTGATGGAACCCTGGAGCAGTTGGCCCAGGAAGGTGGTAGAAGCCCCCTTGCTGGGCACATTCAGGGTCAGGCTTGGTGGGGCTCTGAGCAGTCTGATCTAGTGGAAAATGTCCCTGCTTTACTGCAGGAGGGTTGGACAAGATGACCTTTAAAGGTCTCTTCCACCCCAGTGGATTCTGTGATTCTCTGAGTTACTAAGTGAGACTTTTTCCTCCAGTCACAAATAGGATTTTCAGCCTCAGAGAAGAGATTCACACTGAGTCCTGTTGCCACCCTGCTGTCCAGAAGAGCTGATTTTATGGTTCACCCAAGAACATGCCTCACTATCCAAAGCATCCTCCTCTTCTTCTTCTTTGGGTACAGTTTGTTTCTCCATGTCTCATTGCCTTTTCTATCTCACTCCTATGTCTCTCTCTCTGATTTTATTCTCTAGTCAGACTTATCCCACCCAGCACAGTCACTTTACAACAACCTCTGCCTTGGAGCTCCTTTATTCTCTTACCTATTAAATCTACATTCAATTCCACCATTTAGTTTGGGGGGACACATCCTGGAATTAGTAGCTAGCCTGGTGTGACCAGGCTGTTGACTCCCATTTCCTCTCCTTGCTGAAGGCTGTAACATTTAGATCTGAAAGCTTTTTATTTTCTCACCTGTGGCACTGGAGTTGCAGTACCCCTTGTGGCCATCTCAGCTTTGCCAGCCTGGCTCTTTATGAAGCTGTGTTCATTTATCATCATTGGCAACGATTTTACATCTGTTTTGGTTGTGTAGTTTGTTTGGGTTTTGTTTTAGCAGGTATGGCAGAACATGGCTTGGTAAAAGTGCTGTGAGCATGCAAAGACTTAAGATATATAATTTATAAAGCCATGTTTATGTAGCTGTGCTTGATGATGGAAGGTTGTGCTGAGAAAGCTTTGCAGATGACAGTTTATTTTTAGATGAGCCAAAAGTCTTTGTTTCCATCTCACTGCAGGCCCCAGCACAGAATGATTGAGGAGCTGCAGAAACCCGAAAGCTTTTTCCCCCCCCCCCTCTCTCTCCTCTAATGGCAAGGAGAGAGTGTGTAAATAAAACTGCCAAAGATAAAAATGCAATGAACTGCATCTGGCCATGAATTTATAACATTGTGGGGGACACACACAAAGAGAAAGCCATAAGGAAAACTCCTAAATTCCTGTCAGGCTTCTGAATTAAAAACTGCCAGAGCCACACATGTCCTGGGCAGTGCAGGAAGGTGAGGGTGGCTGAATGCTCTCCAGGAGGGATGTGCTGAATGGAGATGGTTGGACCCTTCCTGCTATCCCTCTCTGTTTATTAAACTCCACCTGAGTTCAAACAGTTATGCAATAGGATGATTGTAGCATCAGGAAGAGAGTGGTGTGGTGAAAAAAGCAATGTGTAACTTTAACTTCTCTATTCTTATTAATTTCCAAATTGCCTCAGGGAGGATTGTGAAGTTGCATGACCTGGTAGTTGAAGGGAGAGTTATCATTCCTGCCTCTTGGGCAGCAGGGTGAGGGAAGGATTTTACTGGATCACTGAATTGTTTGGGTTGGAAGAACTCTGTCACTTGGGCCACAACAACCCCAAGCGGTGCTACAGACTTGGGACAGAGTGGCTGGAGAGTAGCCAGGCAGAGAGGGACCTGGGGGTGCTGGTTGGCAGCAGCTGAACATGAGCCAGCAGTGTGCCCAGGGGGACAGCAGAGCCAATGGCATCCTGGCCTGGATCAGGAGCAGTGTGGCCAGCAGGAGCAGGGCAGTCCTTCTGCCCCTGTGCTCAGCACTGCTCAGGCCACAGCTTGAGTGCTGTGCCCAGTTCTGGGCCCCTCCATTCAAGAGAGATGTTGAGGTGCTNATCTAGAAACCTGTGGCAATAGCACCTGGGGCCATGGTAGGGTTGGGTTATTGGTTGGACTGGATAAGCTTAGAATCATAGAACCAAGAATGTTGAAAGAGACTTCCAAGCTCACCCAGCCCTAGCCAATCAACCAGACCATGGCACCAAGTGCCCCAGCCAGGCTTTGATTAAACACTTCCAGGGATGAGCACTCCAGCACCTCCCTAGGCAGCCCATTCCAATGCCAATTACTCTTGCTGGGAAGAACTTCTGCCTAACATCCAGCCTGAACCTGCCCTGGCACAGCTTGAGACTGTGTCCTCCTCTTCTGCCCCCAGGTGCCTGGCAGCAGAGCCCAACCCCAGCTGGCCACAACTTCCCTTCAGGTAACTGCAGACAGCAAAGAGATTTTTCCTCATGTCCAACCTGACCCTCCCCTGGCACAATTTCAGACCAGTTCCTCTCAGTCCATCAACTGTCACTTGGGAAAAACAACCAACCCCACCTCACTGCAACCTCCTCTCAGGGAGCTGTGGAGAGCAATGAGGCCTCCCCACAGCCTTCTCTTCTCCACACTGCACACCTCCAGGTCCCTCAGCTGCTGCTCCCCAGCCCTGTTCTCCAGACCCTTCACCATCTTTGTTGCCTGTCTCTGGACATTGTCTCAAAGGGCTGTACCACTTGCTCTGGCTGCCCTGCAGTCCCTGCACAGAGTGTGCTCCCCAAAGGGTGAGTTGTCCTGCATGCATATGCTAGGACAGGCAAGCCTGACCCTTGGAGCTGCCTGTTTTTTTCCAGGGACAAAGAAAGGAGAGTCTGGGCAGATGGTTTTGACTGAGGATCCAGGCTGCCCTAACTCTTGGTGTCTGGGCTGCTGTTGTGGTCAGGGAAATCCTGCTCAGTGCCACTAATGGTGTCTAGGGAGCTCTTCAGCTGACCAAAGGTAGGCTTCAGGAGCCACACTGATCTCCAGACATCACTAACAGCACTGCCATTAAAGCTGGGTGACCTGAATCCCACCCTAGATGTCTAAAAGCTGGCTGCATAGACCTGAAGTTAGAAGCAGGACCTTACACTTGGCCTTGATGAACCTCATGAGGTTGGCCTGGGCACAGCTCTGCAACCTGTCCAGGTCCCTGTCTTAGAGGACTCTTGGGAGTTTTTCTTTGGTGAAAATATTTTTCTTTAAGGCTAAAACAGTGGCAGAGCAGGAGGGATAATGTCAGAGCCCTGAAATTTGGGAGATCTGAGTTAGGTAGGTACAATGCAACAGACCTCAGTGTACCTTCAGTAGGCTCTTTAGTCTGGTAGGAAGAAATGCTGAGTTTGGATTCTTCAGCCTGGAG
This sequence comes from Eubucco bourcierii, assembly GCA_013396675.1. Taxonomy (NCBI): domain Eukaryota; kingdom Metazoa; phylum Chordata; class Aves; order Piciformes; family Ramphastidae; genus Eubucco; species Eubucco bourcierii. The sequence goes on from VWZE01002904.1 coordinate 81,393, forward strand.
AAGAGCAAGCTTCAGGGAGACCTTAGAGCAGCCTTCCAGCACCTGAACAGGCTACAGGAGAGCATCAGACTGGATTCCTTAGGATAGAGGCAGAGCCAGGGAACAAATCCAGGGGAGCCCTCAGCACCCCTTTCTGTCACCATTTCTGTGCTCTTTAATAACAAACATCACTCCCGGCATGGGGCAAAAATCATATTCATGTTCAGCTGATGGAGAAAGAAGATTCTGCCCTTCTGCTCTGCTCAGACCTCACCTGGAGTCCAGCAGCCAGCTAGAGGAGCCCCAAAGCAAGAGAGGGATGGAACTGCTGGAGTGGGGCCAGAGGGGGCCATGAAGATGCTCAGAGGGTTCAGAAGCTCTGCTGTGGGGCCAGGCTGGCAGAGTTGGGGCTGTGCAGCCTGGAGAAGAAAAGGTTCCAAGGACACCTCAGAGCTGCATTTCAGTATCTGCAGGGGAGCTGCAGGCAGACTGGGGAGGGACTTTTGAGAAGGGGCTGTGGGGACAGGCTGAGGGCAATGGTTTGGAGCTGGAGCAGGGCAGAGTCTGGTTGGAGCTGAGGAGGAAGCTGTGCAGAGTGAGGGTGGGCAGAGACTGGCAGAGGCTGCCCAGGGCTGTGCTTGAGGCCCCATCCCTGGAGCCCTTCAAGCTGAGCCTTGCTGTGTCCCTGTGCAGCCTGCTCTGGCTGGAGCTGTCCCTGCTGCCTGCAGGGGGCTTGGGCAGGATGCCCTTGGAGGGTCCCTTCCACCCCAATGCCATCTGTGATTGTGTGCCACAGGGATACCTGCAGGGAACCCTTAGTCTAAGCTCACTTGGTCAGTCCCAGTGGCAATGTTTATGCTCATTTTTACTTCACAGTCTTTGGACTCATTTCTGCAGAGCCCTGAAGCAGGAAAAGCAAGGTAAAGTGTAGAGGTGTTCCAGAAGGATGAGGCCATGGTGGTGTTAGGCTGATGGTTGGACTCTGTGATCTTGGGGAGGTCTCTTCCAACCAGAGCAGTTCTGTGACCTAGGAGAGCAAACCAAAGTGTAGTAGTGTGAAGCTCTCCTGGCTCTGGCTTGCAGTGAAGCTGCTGCTGCTGCCAGGTTTGTTTAGCTAAATGTGCCTGTTCCAAAGCATCTGAGCTGCATCCAGAGCAGGTATTTGGTTGGTGGTAGGAAGCAGTGTGGTGGTTCCTCTGGGGGTAACCAGTGCAGAAAACCCAGCTGAGATGGCACTGGTGGCTGCTGCCATGCTGGGAAGTGGCCTGGGACATGCCTGAGTGCAGAGGAGCCTCAGGTGTGCTGTGGCACAACCAAGCCTTGTCCAGATATACAGAAACCAGGGATCATCCCTGCTCTCTCCTGCACTCCCACCCCATTGGAATGGTTCTCCTGACAGGGCATTGGGAGCTGCTGTCCCAGTTGGGCCCTGCTGATGTTCCCAGCCTGTTGCCGTGGGGTGGTTGTGCTGTGCTGCTGCTCTGTGGGCCTGGAGCAGTATTGGTACGGACCCAGCAAAGCCTCAGCCTGCCTCTTGCTCAGCTCTCTGATGGTGTTTGCTGGAAGCAGCTGAGCTCTGTGGTGCCAGGCTGCTGTTAGTAGGGGTGATCCTTTTTAACATCTTCATTGATGATCTGGATGAGGGCATCGAGTCAGGCACCAGCAAATTTGCAGCTGACCCCAAGCTGGGGGCTGATGTTGCTGGGTTGGAGGGCAGAAGGGCTCTGCAGCAGGACCTCAACTGCCTGCACAGATGGGCAGAGTCCAAGGGGATGGAGCTCAACAAATCCAAGTGCCAGGTGCTACACTTTGGCCACAACAACCCCATGCAGAGCTCCAGGCTGGGGTGGGAGTGGCTGGAGAGCAGCCAAACAGAAAGGGATCTGGGGGTGCTGATTGACACCCGCCTCAACATGAGCCAGCAGTGTGCCCAGGTGGCCAAGAAGGCCAATGGCATCCTGGCCTGCATCAGCAAGAGTGTGGCCAGCAGGAGCAGGGAGCTCATTCTCCCCCTGGACTCTGCACTGCTTAGGCCACACCTTGAGT
>VWZE01002904.1:83812-94704 GCA_013396675.1 Eubucco bourcierii
AGGAAGAAATTCTACCCCATGAGGCTGGTGAGGCACTGCAACAGGTTGCCCAAGGAGGTTGTGGATGCCTCCTCCCTAGAGGTGTTTGAGGCTAGGTTGGATGAGGGACAGTGGGTTCAAACTGCAAGAAGCTGAGTTTAGATTGGACTTTAGGAAGAAATTCTACCCCATGAGGCTGGTGAGGCACTGCAACAGGTTGCCCAAGGAGGTTGTGGATGCCTCCTCCCTAGAGGTGTTTGAGGCTAGGTTGGATGAGGGACAGTGGGTTCAAACTGCAAGAAGCTGAGTTTAGATTGGACTTTAGGAAGAAATTCTACCCCATGAGGCTGGTGAGGCACTGCAACAGGTTGCCCAAGGAGGTTGTGGGTGCCTGCTCCTTGGAGGTGTTTGAGGCTAGGTTGGACGAGGGACAGTGGGTTCAAACTGGAAGAAACTGGATTTAGATTGGACTTCAGGAAGAAATTCTACCCCATGAGGCTGGTGAGGCACTGCAACAGGTTGCCCAAGGAGGTTGTGGATGCCTCCTCCCTAGAGGTGTTTGAGGCTAGGTTGGATGAGGGACAGTGGGTTCAAACTGCAAGAAGCTGAGTTTAGATTGGACTTTAGGAAGAAATTCTACCCCATGAGGCTGGTGAGGCACTGCAACAGGTTGCCCAAGGAGGTTGTGGGTGCCTGCTCCTTGGAGGTGTTTGAGGCTAGGTTGGACGAGGGACAGTGGGTTCAAACTGGAAGAAACTGGATTTAGATTGGACTTCAGGAAGAAATTCTACCCCATGAGGCTGGTGAGGCACTGCAACAGGTTGCCCAAGGAGGTTGTGGATGCCTCCTCCCTAGAGGTGTTTGAGGCTAGGTTGGATGAGGGACAGTGGGTTCAAACTGCAAGAAACTGGATTTAGATTGGACTTCAGGAAGAAATTCCTCCCCATGAGGGTGTTGAGGCACTGGAATAGGTTGCCCAGAGAAGTTGTGGAGGCTCCAAACCTGTCAGTGTGCAAAACCAAGTTGGATGGGACCTTGAGCAAGCTGCTCCAGGGAAAGGTGTCCCTGCCCAGGGCAGGGAGCTGGAACTGGATGAGCTTTAAGGTCCCTTCCAACCAAATCCATAGTTGGTGACCTACTTAGCTCTCCTCCACGGGGGTAGGTTTGCATTTGCACCTTGGGTACCCCAGCTGGTTGTGGTGTTCAGACTGTTAAGCCCAGTGAGCATTTTGCATGTGAGCTGTGATGGCAGTGCAGGGGTTTGGCTGCATCCTCACAGCAAGAGATGCTCCCTGGGACGTGTGGCACAGGCTGGTGCTGTGCAGAGAAAAGGGGAGGGTATGGATGGGGTTGGAGTGATCTGAACCAGCCTTGCACTGCAGGTTTCTCTTGTTGATGGGGCTCAGCACCCCCACCTCATGCTCCAGTTGTTTTATTTCTCCCCACTAACCTCACACCTCCTGTTACTGCCATTGACTGTGCCTGCAGTGCTGCTTTACTAGGAGCATGAAAATGAGCAACCTTCTTAATAAATCAGTTAGGTTTTCATAGCTGTGACCCAGACAGAAAGGCTGTGCTGGAGTCCTGTTTCACAGCTTTCTAGGAGCCTGGGATATTGTATCAAAGTCCTGCTGCTTCCCAAACCCATCCTGTCCCTGCTGAGGGTGGGTTTGATTCCAGAGCTCCTCCAGGTGACAGCTGAATGTGCCAGGAATCAACCTGTGCTGGGACATGGAGAGAGGGACTTGGAGGACAGTGGGAAGGGACTCCCTGTGTTGTGGAAGGTGTTTGCCTGTCCTCAGAGAGAGCAGGTCACAGCCACAGGAGCCATGGTAGCACCAAGGGAAGGACTCTGGTGTTGCTGATTTCCTGCTGACCTCACCTCCAGCCCTTTGCTATCAGCTGGTAGGTTTAAGAGCAGTGTGTGATGGTGACTCTGCGTGTCCTTAGCACTGCTGCTGCCTGCTGAGGGAGAGGTGAGAGGAAAGAGAGAATGTAGCAGAGCTGGAGGAATTGAGAAGACCTCTTTATTGTATAGACCCTACAGAATCCCAGCATGGGGGAACTGGAAGGGACCTCTGGAGATCAGCCAGCCCAACCTCCCTGCCAAAGCAGGGCACCCGCAGCAGCTTGCCCAGGGGCACAGTGCCCAGGGAGGGTTGGGAGCTCTCCACACAAGCAGACTCCACAACCTCTCTGGGTAGCCTGCTCCAGGCCTCCAGCACCCTCACACCAAACAACTTTCTCCTTCTGCTCAGATGCAACCTCCTGGCTGCCACTTTGTGCCCAGTGCCCCTAGTGCTGTCCCTGGGCACCACTGCCAAGAGTCTGGCCTCAGGCTCTTGCTCCCCACAGCTCCTTTAGCTCTTGCTGAGCATTGCTCAGCTGCCCTCTGGGGCTGCTCTTGTGCAGGCTCTCAGCCCCAGGGCTCTCAGCCTTTGCTCCTCACACAGCTGCTCCAGGCCCCTCAGCAGCCTCCCCTGGACTCTCTGCAGCAGTTCTCTGTCTCTCCTGAACTGTCCCCACTCCCGGTGTGGTCTCTGTAGAGCTGAGTAGAAGAGATGGATAAATGTTTGCAAAGAAAACCAATTTGTCTTTGCAAAGTTCTCCCCCAGAACAAGTATAATGACAGCACAGTTTGGGACCTGGAGGAAGGATCCTCTTAAAAGCAGAGCCAAAGGCTTTAGTCCAAGCCACCTTCCCCCCACTCTGGGGCTGAAGCCAGAGACTTTCTGTGACCTGCCCCAACTTCAGAGCTCAGTTCAGCTGCTGCCAGGGTGCACTGGAGGAGAATCTTCATTCAGCCTATTTAATCAGATGATCACAGTCTCACAGTATCACCAGGGTCAGAAGAGACCTCAAAGCTCATCAAGTCCAACCCATTCCCACAGCCCCCCAGACCAGACCATGGCACCAAGTGCCACATCCAAACCTGCCTTGAACACCTCCAGGGACGCTGACTCCACCACCTCCCTGGGCAGCCCATTCCAGCAGTCAATGACTCTCTCAGGCAACAACTTTCTCCTCACCTCCAGCCTAAACTTCCCCTGGCACAGCTTGAGACTGTGTCCTCTTGTTCTGGTGCTGCTTGCCTGAGAGAAGAAAGCAACCTCCTCCTGGCTACAAGCACCCTTCAGGTAGCTGGAGACAGCAAGAAGGTCTCCCCTGAACCTCCTCTTCTCCAGGCTAACCAATCCCAGCTCCCTCAGCCTCTCTCCACAGGGCTGTGCTCAAGGCCTCTCCCCAGCCTCGTTGCCCTTCTCTGGACACACTCAAGCACCTCAATGTCCTTCTTCAATGGAGGGGCCCAGAACTGGACACAGGACTCAAGGTGTGGCCTAAGCAGTGCAGAGTCCAGGGGGAGAATGAGCTCCCTGCTCCTGCTGGCCACACTATTGCTGATGCTTCAAACCCTCCAGACCTTTCTTTTCAAAGCCATAGGTGAGGCAGGAGCTCAGCTGTGGCTGTCTCCATTTGTTTTCTTCCCAGCATCAGTAAGTTTCTGCTGTGGCTGCACAGCTAACTTTGCACTTCAGCTCCAGGATCTCTGTTCACTGGGGGGAGGTTTCTATAGCAACCACCCCTGTGCTGGCTCCACAGCTCTCTGGATGGATTAAAGGTGCAACACAGAGGTGGTTTGCAGTTCAGTTGTGTGCAGGCTGTGCCTCTTGGTACATGGTTTAGAAACTTCTTGAGGAACTTGAAATAGGAAGGTGGTTTCTGTTACCTCTGTGCTACCTCTTCATTTCTCTCTGTTTTTTCTATGACCCCTTTCATCTTATTTCACTGCCTCTTTCTTACACTAAGCCCATCCAGTTCTTAGAGGGGAGAGGAAAACACTGATAATGGAATCACAGAATGGGTTAGATTGGAAGGGACCTTAAAGCTCAGCCAGTTCCAACCCCCTACCATGGGCAGGAACACCTTCCACCAGCACAGGTTGCTCAAAGCCTCATCCAGCCTGGCCTTAAACACCTCCATGGAACCTCCACCTCCATCCACAACCTCCCTGGGAAACCTGTGCCAGTGTCTCCCCACCCACAGTGTGCAGAACTTCCTCCTGATCTCCAGCCTAAATCTGCCCTGCTCTCGTTTCAAACCCCTATCTCTCATCCTGGCACTGCTCAACCCCTGTCAGAAGTACCTTCCCAGCTCTCCTGGAGCCCCTTCAGGTACTGAAAGGCTGCTCTGAGGTCTGCCTGCAGCCTTCTCTTCTCCAGACTCAACAGCCCTAATTCATAGAATCATAGAATCAAGCAGCTTGGAAGAGAGCTCCAAGCTCATCCAGCCCAACCTAGCACCCAGCCCATGCCAATCAACCAGACCATGGCACCAAGTGCCCCATCCAGGCTTGTCTTGAACATCTCCAGGGATGGGGACTCCACCACCTCCCTGGGCAGCCCAACTCTCCCAACCTGTCCCCACAGGGGAACTTCTCCAGCTCTCTGAGCATCTTTGTGGCCCCCTCTGGACCAGCTCAAACAGCTCCAGGTCCTTCTTGTTGCTGGGGGCAGAACTGGACACAGTACTGCAGGTTGAGTCTTACAGAACCAAAGCAGAGAGGGAGAATCTCCCCTCTCATCCTGCTGATCTTACTTCACATCATCTGCTGGGAAAAACTCAGTGGTAAGCCAAGGAGCTGAGCTGTGGCCTCTGGAGTTGTGGTCCCCAAAAAAGGGTCCCAATGGGCAAAGCCAATCAATGCTCAGTCAGGATGCCTGCTTGATTTCAGTGCTGGGTGATAAATGACCAATCCAGTTCCCTGTGAGCTCAAGCAGCAGCAGTTTATGCATTCTATTATATTTATATATGAGTAGTTACATCATTTTACATCCCATAAATCACTGCACACATGCTCCATCCCTCACCTAAGTCATTACATTAAGAGGATCTGACATCTCCATTCCAATTCTTCTCCTGGAGGTATGGGGTTTAGGATTAAAATGCCCACAGGTTATGGAGGGGGCAGCTCAGTGGTTTGAGGCAGGTCCAAATCTGCCACTGGTTTATGCCAAGACACCAGGAGGAGGCAGGGGCTGACAGAATGTTACTGTCTTTTGATACTGCTCTTAATTCCTGTCTCCTGTTTCTGATTGTTTTAACCTTTGAGCTCATTCTGCCTTTTTAGTCTTAAGGCATTTTAGTCCCAAGCCTTCCATTCCTGTTTTCCTGGTCTCACAGCAGTTCATTTAAAGCTTATTCAGCCCCAAAGTATTGAGCTCCCACCTAGCCAACACCGGAGCCATTATGTGATGCTTGTTACAGGGTCACAGGATTTAGTTGGGAAGGACTTCTGGAGATCTGAGTCCAACCTCCCTGCCAGAGCAGGAGCAGAGAATCCAGCACAGGTCACACAGGAACACATCCAGACAGAGTTGGAAAGGCTCTGGAGGAGGAGACTCCACAGCCTCCCTGGGCAGCCTGTGCCAGTGTCTCACCACCCTTACTCCAAAGAACTTCCTCCTAACATCCACTTTCAGTCTCTCCTCTGACAGTTCAAACCCATTCCCCTTGTCCTGGCATTCCCAGCCCTTGTCAATAGTCCCTCCCCAGCCTTCCTGCAGCCTCCTTCAGACCCTGCAAGGCCACTCTAAGGTCTCCTGGAAGCCTTCTCCTCTCCAGGCTGCAGAGCCCCAACTCTCTCAGCCTGTCCTCACAGCAGAGCTGCTGCAGCCCTCTCAGCATCTTGGTGGCCTCCTCTGGACTCACTCCAGCAGGTCTATGTCCTTCTTGTGTTAAAAATGCTTTCAGTTTGGCAGCAGGTAAAAGCAGAGCCTGAGAAGAGCCACACATGTTTTGTTGTCAGGTGTCCATCCCTTTCCTTCTCCTGACCCCTGCATTTGCTCTGGGCCGTCACGAGCTGCACCCTTCACTCCAGTCCTTAATCTGAACCAGAGTCTCAGTAGGGTTCCAAACTCACCACACTGAGAAATGAGCATTTTGGAGTACTCTGAGCCTGTTTAATCTTTTAGCAGCACTGCTGCCTCGACAGGTCATCCTCAACTGGTCCATTGCATCCCCAGCCAGATGGACTCTGCGGTGTGGGGCAATGAAGGGAGCTGCAGCAGTGACTCCTCACAGGCAGCAGCAGCTCAGCACATGCTTGGAGCACCTTGCTGGGTGAGGGAGTGATGGAGCACACCTTCCCTTCTAGGGTCCCAGTGGCTTTGGAGCTTGTGAGAGCAAACCATCACTTCCAGATTGGCTGCATTCACTCATAAATGTTGTATTTCTGTGCTTTTGTAACTGGAGCTGATAGATAACTGTGGAGGAAGCAGGAGCAGGAGAATGCTGCTAATAAGCCAGCAGGGATTAGCTAAATGAGGCTTTATTCACTTTTCCATTAGCAGCTGTCAGTGTGATCTTCTGTCTTTTGATGTCTTTAGTTGCCCCCAGATTTACTTTAGTTGTTAGAGACTTGAGTTCAGGGAGGGAACTCAACTGGAGGGGAGACTAAAGAATTGCTTGAGGCTTCAGCTCTTGAGGCTCAGTCATTCAACCCCTACCATTCTGTGATTTGAAGGACTTCCAGAGATCATCCAGTCCAACCACCCTGCCAAATCAGGGTCACCCAGGGCAGGCTGCACAGGAACACATCTTGGAAGTGTCCACAGAAGGAGACTCTACAACCTCTCTGGGCAGCTTGCTCCAGGGCTCTGCAGCCTCACACCAAAGAAGTTTCTCCTCGTGGTCAGGTGGAACCTCCTGCGTTCCAGCTTGTACCTATGGCTTGTTGTTCTTTCACAGGGCACCACAAAGGAGCCTGGCACCTTCATCATGAAACCCACCCCTCAGTTATAGACATTGAGCAGATCCCCTCTCAGCCTTCTCTTCTCCAGCCTAACTACCTGATAGTAGCCTTCCAGGATCTGAAGGGGGCCTACAGGAAGGCTGGGGAAGGATTATTTACAAGGTCCTGCAATGACAGGACAAGGGGCAATGGGCTTAAACTGGCAGAGGGGAGATTTAGACTGGATGTTAGGAGGAAGTTCTTTACAGTGAGGGTGGTGAGGCACTGGAACAGGTTGCCCAGGGAGGTTGTGGCTGCTCCCTCCCTGGATGTGTTCAAGGCCAGGTTGGATGAGGCCTTGAGTGAGCTGTACTAGTGGGAGGTGTCCCTGCCTATGGCAGGAGGTTGGAACTAGATGATCCTTGAGGTCCCTTCCAACCTTCCCATTCTATGATTCTAACAAGCTCCAGGGCTCTCAACCTTTCTTCATAGGAGAGATGGTCCAGTCCCTTCAACATCCTCATAGAATCACAGAATGGTAACACAGCACTCAGGGAGAGCTGAGCACAGGTTGGAGGTTGTGGCGGCTCCCTCCCTGAAGGTGTTCAAGGCCAGGTTGGAGGAGGCCTTGAGTGAGCTGTGCTAGTGGGAGGTATCCCTGCCTATGGCAGGGGGTTGGAACTGGATGATCCTTGAGGTCTCTTCCAACCTTATTATCATTTTATGATCCCCTTCTGTCTCCTGTTTCTGATCCAAGCCAGGCTGCCATTGGCTTTCTTGCCCACCTGAGCACTGCTGGCTCATGTTCAGTCAACTGCCACCCAACAGCCCTAGGTCCCTCTCCATGTCACAGCTTTCCAACCACACATCCCTGAGTGTGTAACTTGCCATGGGTTGGCTGTAACCCAGGTGGGGAACCTGGCACTTGACTTTGTTCAACTTCCTTTTATTCCCCTTCTGTGCCTTCTGCATGAATTGCCAAGCCTGGAGAGCCTGTGGAGGTCTCTCCCAAAGCTGGATATAAATGAGTCGTCTACTACCCATTCTAATCCACCCCATGCTGGCATTGCCCCTCCTGGGCACCAGAGCACATTGCTGACTCATGGGGACTCTCCCACCCACCAGGACCCCCAGGGCCTCTTCTCCTTCTCTGCCTTCCAGCAGCTCGGTCCCCAAACTCTACTGCTCCCTGGAGTGGTTGTGGTTGTGGTTGTTGTTCTTCTCCCCTCGTTTATGCTTCCCCAGGGAGCTGTGCCGAGTGAGCCAGGCTGGCAGTCAAGGTGCTGAGGCTTTGCTGTGGATGGAGTATGAGGGGTGGAAAGAGATGTTGCATTCAGCCAAGCTTTAAGAGGCTGCTTAGAACTGAGAGTAGGAAATCAGGGAGCCTTTTACAATCATCTAGAGGATCCATGAGCTCAGCTCCCACTGACTTTCTGATGCAAATTTCCAGGCAGCTCAGAGTGCTCTGGAGTGCTGGCAGCTGCCCAGATTCCATAAGCACCAACTGGCAAACCTGGACCATGGCTGCCAGAACAGGAGGCAGCACTGTGGAGCAGTAGGGGCACAGAGAGCTGGAGTGGAGTTCTGTGCTTCAGCAGTGCAGTGCAGAAGCACTGTGATGTTGCCAGGTTAGCTGTGGAGTGCTCCAACAGCAAGAGCAGAACTGGCCACAAGTTCTGTGATTTCTCTGCCACTGTTGTGTGCCAAAGTACCACAAATCTGGTGGCCTGGGTGTGGAAGGGTTGTTAGGTCTTAATCCAGTCAGCCAGACTTGGCCAGGCTGGAGGGTTGGGCAGGGAGAAATTGAATGGGATTCAACGAGGGCAGGGGGAGAGGCTGGCACCTGGGCAAGGACAACCCCAGGGAGCAGTAGAGGTTGGGGACTGAGCTACTGGAAGCAGCAAAGGGGAAAAGGCCCTGGGGGTCCTGGTGGGTGGGAGGGTGCCCATGAGCCAGCAATGTGCTCTGGTGCCCAGGAGGGGCAATGCCAGCATGGGGTGGGTTAGAAGGGCTGTGGGGAGTAGGTGGAAAGAGATTCTCCTGCCCCTCTGCTCTGCCCTGCTGAGACCACAGCTGCAGTCCTGTGCCCAGTTCTGGACCCCCCAGTTCCAGAGGGACACAGAAGTGCTGGAGAGAGTCCAGCACAGAGCCACAAAGGTGCTGAAGGGAATGGAACAGCTCTGGTAGGAGGAGAGCCTGAGGGAGCTGGGGCTGGGAGCTTGGAGAGGAGGAGCTGAGAGGTGACCTCAGCAATGCTGATCAAGATGTGCAGTGAGTGGCAGGAGGCTGGAGCCAGGCTCTGCTGGGTGATGCCCAATGCCAGCACAAGGGGCAAGGCTGGAAGCTGAGCCATAGGAAGTGCCATGGAAACATGAGGAGGAATTTTTTGCGTGTGAGGGTGGCAGAGCCCTGGCCCAGGCTGCCCAGGGGGGCTGTGGAATATCCTTCTGTGGAGATATTCAAACCCTGCCTGGCTGTGTTCCTGTGTGATCTGCTCTGGGTGATGCTGCTCTGCAGGGGGTTGGACTGGGTGAGCTTTGGAGGTCCCTTCCAGCCCCTGCCATGCTGTGACTCTGTGATTTGCTGAGGCTGGAGAGAAGTATGGAATCAGAGTTCCTTAGGCTGGGAAAGACCTTTAAGCCCATTGATTCCAGCCAGCAACCCAACACTGCCAGGTCACCACTAAACCATGGCCCTCAGCACCACATCTGCACAGCTGTTCAGTCTCTCCAGGAATTGTGGGCAGGATAGCATCTGTATGCCCACTGGAAAACACAGGTGTCTACGTCTAATAAAGCTAAGAGAGAGAAAGAGATGATGAATTTCTTTCTCAAATTCATAAATGCAAACAGATTTCTGAATTCTGAGTTGAAATAAGCTCTAATTTCATTGATAAAAACCAAAAATGTAGAGACAAGGACAAACATTGATAAAAGCAGAAATAAAGAGTCAAGGACAAAGAGGGACTTAACTCCTTGATTGTTTTCTGTATCTATCATCCCCCTCGAGGTGTTCAAGGCCAGGTTGGATGAGGCCCTGAGCAACCTGTGCTGGTGGGAGGTGTCCCTGCCTATGGCAGGGGGTTGGAACTAGCTGAGCTTTGAGGTCCCTTCCATCCTAAACCATTCTGTGATCTCTTGGCCCTAGTAACAAGTCATAGGACAAGAGGAAATGGCCTCAAGTTGCATCAGGAGAGGTTTAGGTTGGATATGAGAAGAAATTTCTTCCCTGAAAGGCTTCTCAAAGCCTGGCACAGGCTGCCCAGGGAGATAGTTGAATCTCCCATCCCTGTTTCAGCAGGCAGAGCTGTGGTGCTGGTGGCCATGGTTTGGCATTAGCCTTGGCCAAAGCTAGAGAATTGTTGGAGTTGATGATCTCAAAGGGCTTTGCCACCCAAACTGGTTCTGTGATTCTATCACTTTGCATCTGAAAACTGATGCCAAGCAAAGCAAGCAAGCAAAAATGCTCTTAATTTACCCTCTAAGTGAACATTAAACCTAGGGAGGGGAAGTGAGGACAGAGTGCAAATGCCTTAATGTTGTAAAGATTCCTTCTAGCTTAGTGCCCTATTTTGGGTTATGGTCACATAGAGATGCTTAGAGGGGAGCATGAGTAAGGCATTTGGCTCTGTGCCACATGGCATCCTGGGCACCAAGCTGGAAAAACATGGACTGGGTGTGTGGAGCACTGCTGGGTAAGGAACTGGCTGGATGGTGGCACACAGAGAGTGGTGCTCAAGGGCAAAATGTCCACCTGCAGACCAGTGCCAAGGAGAGTCCCTCAGGGGTCAGTGCTGGCACCAGTGCTGTTTGACATCTTTGGCAGTGCCATGGACAGAGGAATCAGTGCAGCCTCAGCAAGTGTGCAGCTGGCACCAAGCTGTGTGGCACAGTCACTTGGTAGAGGGCAGGGATCCATCCAGAGGGACCTGCACAGGCTGCAGAGCTGTGCCCAGGCCAACCGCAGGACATTCAGCAAGGCCAAGTGTAAGGTCCTGCACCTGGGTAGGCACAATGCCAAGCACAGCTCCAGGCTGGGTGGGGAATGGCTGAGAGCAGCCCTGAGGAACAGGCCCTGGGGGTGTGGGGTGAGGAAAAGCTCAAGCTGAGGCTGCAGTGTGAGTGCAGCCCAGACAGCAACTGTGTGCTGGGCTGCAGCAAGAGCAGTGTGGGCAGCAGGGCAA
>VWZE01002906.1:0-24119 GCA_013396675.1 Eubucco bourcierii
CTCTCCTCCAAACTAACCAGCCCCAGGGCTCTCAGCCCTTCTCACAGCAGAGATGTTGCAGTCCCTTCACCATCCTCATAGCCTCTGCTGGACTGTCTGAAATCACAGAACTCAAACGGTTCCAGGATTCTAAAGGGATGGACAATCAGAAACAGCAAGTCAGGGAATACAGAAGTTTCCAAGGAACAGACATCATCATCTCACCACCTAACTGATCACTGCCCACACAGAGGGGGTGTGCTGACACTCTGCAAGCCAGGCCCACCTATCCATCCCATCTGCTCAGCAGCAGGTAAAATAGCTGCTTGCCTGCAGGCTTGAGCCTGGCTCTGACTGGGAGCCTCTGCACGGAGCAGAAGTTGCCCACGACGATCCAAAATGCAGCAGGTTTCTGAACCTCCAGTCCAATCCAAAGAAAATAAAGACAAAGCTGACAGCCTGGGTGGATTAAGGCTCAGTCAGATTAATTTGCAAGCCCTGCATCCCTGGCACTCTAACAGAGGGGAAAATATGTTTAAGGGATAAAGAACTGCTCTCTAACCCAGGCTGACGTCAGCCAAGCTGTGTGAGGGGCCAGGAAGCAGGTCTCAAAGCCTCAGTTGCTGCAAGGCCACCTCCAGCAGCTGCACTGCAGACACTCTGCTGCAGTTAGAGAGTGCATCCTACAAAACCACAGAACATTAGAAGCTGGAAGGAACCTCCAGAGATCCAGCCCAACCCTCCTGCCAAAGCAGGACCACCCAGGGCAGTCCACACAGGAAGGCATCCAGGTGGGGTTGGAAAGGCTCCAGAGAAGGAGGCTCCACAACCCCCCTAGGCAGCCTGCTCCAGGGCTCTGTCACCCTCACTGTAAAGAAGTTTCTCCTCGTGTGGAGGTGAAACCTTCTGTGTTCAAGTTGGTATCCTTTGGTCCTTGTCTTATTGCTGTGCACCACCTAAAAGAGCCTGGCCCCCTCCACTTGCCACCCACCCCTCAGCTATTGATAGACATTGATCAGGTCCCCTCTCAGCCTTCTCCAGACTCAACAGCCCCAGGGCTCTCAATCTCTCTCCACAGGGGAGATGCTCAAGTCCCTCAATCATCCTCTGGCTCTCTGCTGGACTCTCTCCAGCAGGTCTCTGTCTCTCTTGAGCTGGGGAGCCCAAAACTGGACACAGCACTCCAGGTGTGGTCTCAGCAGGGCAGAGTAAAGGGGCAGAAGAACTTCCCCAGCCCTGCTGGACACATTTTCCTGTAGCCCCCCAGGATGCCATTGTCTTCTTGGCCACAAGGGCACATTGCTGGCCCATGCAGAACTTGCTGCCCACCAGCACTCCCAAGGTCTTTGTCCACAGAGCTGCTTTCCAGGAGGGCATTCCCCAGCCTGTCCTGGTGCCTCCTGTTCTTCCTCCCCAGGTGCAGGACCCTGCACTTGTCCTTACTGAGCTTCATGAGGTTTGCCCACACCCAGCTCCCAGCCTGTGCAGATCTCACTGGGTGGCAGCACAGCCTGAGGGGTGTGAGCCCCTGCCCAGTTTTGTATCATCAGTGACCTTGCTGAGGGTGCACTCAGTCCTCTCATCCAGGCTGTTGATTAAGTTATTGAACAAAAGTGGTCCCAGTGCTGATCCCTGGGGAACACCACTGGCTCAGTGCTGTGCCAACCCCTGACCTCTCCACGAAGAGTGGAAGGAGAAGAGTTCACTTCAGACAGCACCAGTCAAAGACAATCTGTCAATAAATGGCCAAAGAAAATGTCAGTAAGAGTAAGAAGCTGTACACAGCATTGGAGGCTGTAGTCCAGAGCTGAGGTTGATGAGGACAAATCCCATATCTACTAAAAAATGCATCTTCAAATAACACACTTCAGGTTCAACACACTTCAGTTCAACACACTTCATCTTCCAAGTGAGATGAAGCCAAGGTCATGTTATTCCATCCCCCAAATCACCAGAACTCAGAGAGAGCCCTGACCACTGCTTCCCAAACTGGGATCTTCTACCAAGAGTGAATTGGCTGCACCAAACTCAGGAGCCCAAGACCAGCAACAAGGTCTGACTGTCGCTGAAGTCACACCAAACCCAGCTACAAACTTGCTGAGCTCCATCCATAAAACCAGCCTGGACTTTTTCTTACCCCTCTGCTCCTACAGATCCTGCAGCAAGCCTTTCTCAAAGGACTTGGGATTTCCAGCCCAAACCTGAGAATGGGCAGTTTCTACTCATGAGCTGCTCGGCCTGTGTTGGGCTGTCACCCAGACTGTGCTTTGACATCTTTAATTATTTAGAATAAAATTAGAGTGAGGGACTTTTCTCCTTCAAGCAGCTGTTTGCTGGTTCTTCCCAACATACTGCCCTGCTGTGAGCCAGGGCAGAGCTGCTTCTGCCCAGGGCTGTGACTTCCCAGCTCAGGCTCTGCTCACTGAACCACTTCCTGCAGCCCAGGGTAGCTTGGCACAGCCAGGAGCTGCTTCTAGCTGGGAGAAGCTGATGGACAGAGTCACTGCCAAGGGCACACCAAGGGCACTGCCACAGCCTGGGCCCCACCTTGGGGGGCAGCAAGGCAGAGGTGGCAGCTGCAGGGAAGAGCAGCCAGGGCAGGTGACCCTGCACTGCCCACCAAGGGATTGCAGCCCATGGATGGCATCTCCAGGAGCAAGCTGAGGGATCCCCAGGCTCAAACCTCTTCTGCCCTGGCCTGGGGCCCAGGAGGGCTCTGTCCCTTCTGCCTTCCATCCCCATCCCTCTGCTCCCGAATCCAGCTCCTGGAGCTGCTTCCCATTCACTGCTGAGCCCAGGCTGGTCCTTGCCCAGTGCCTGCCCCCAGCAGCAGTGATGCCAATGGTGCCCTCAGGGGTTGGACTCCCTGTTGGTTTGTGTCTCTGTGTCTCTGTCCCTTGGCATTGTTCTTCTTCTTCCCACCCCAGCTGGGTTAGTTTCCTCCCCACCCCATCAGTCTCTCTCCCTTCTACCCTTTGGGCACCAGAGGGCTCCACAGAGAGCCTCTGGCACTGGGCTGGTAGCCTGCCCAGCCCCAACTCTTGACATGCAGACAAACGCCCAAGACTAAACCAATGCTTGCTAACAAATCAAAGCACCACCTCCATCACACAGCTGTTCCTTGGCACCTTCACTTCTTTGCCAGCCTTTATCTATACAGAAATGCTAACAATCCCTCAGCAAATGTCATCACAGAATGTGATGTCTTCGATCACATTCTGTGCTTCTGTGCTCCACAGCCTCCCTGGAGGTGTTCTCAGGCCAGGCTGGCTGAGGTCTTAAGCAAGCTGTGCTGGTGGGAGATGTCTCTGCCCATAGCATGGTGGCAGGGTTTGTTCACTCAGGTCCCTTCCAGCCCAGACTGTTCTCTGGTTTTCTGCTTATAAGAGCCCAGGCATGTTGGGACATCCCTGACTCCTGCCTACCTGAGTCTTGGGTTCCCTTTGCAGTGCAGCTTGCCCCTGAGGAAGGATTGAGGGAGGTTGATTGCATTTATTTCTCCACACATGGTGGCTGCAGACGTGTGTGCCACGTGTGCCATCTGCCATCCTGCTGCTGGGAGCTGATTCATTTCCATTTCAGCAAGGATTTGGGTCATGGTTTGGTTTCAGGCTTTCACGAGAGAGAGAGAAAATGTTTATGCAT
Source organism: Eubucco bourcierii (assembly GCA_013396675.1). Classification (NCBI taxonomy): domain Eukaryota; kingdom Metazoa; phylum Chordata; class Aves; order Piciformes; family Ramphastidae; genus Eubucco; species Eubucco bourcierii. Next base: position 3,625 of record VWZE01002906.1, read on the forward strand.
GAGGAAGGAGATAAAAGCAATCAGGGAAAAGCATTTTTGTACCTATGGCAAAATCCTAAGAGAAGCTAGGGCGGGTTGATTTGGGTTTTGGGGTTGGTGGTTTCTTTTTTGGTTGGTTGGCTTTTTTTTTTTTCTTTTTCTTTTTTTTGCCTCTGGGCCAAATTATTTCTGCAGAACAGGAAAGAGAATTAAAGAGAATTAAAAAAAAAAAAAAAGAAAAAGAAAAAGATGTGTTCAAACAGGATTAATTTAAGCAAGAATCTGTGCTAGAGAAAGAGGCTTAGAGAGTTTCTTCAAACCCGAAAAGTAAACAATTGCCTAATCTCATAATCTGAGCAGCTGATGATATTTGCAAGTCAGGGTTTTGTTTTCTTTAGAAGAGAAAGAAGATTTACTGTGAACAGATTGCCTTGGGCAAACTGAAGCAGCTGTTAGGTAAAAGAGCATTACCTCAGCAGCCAGTTCTGGGTAGGGCTTCTTGGAATGGGGCAGGAGGAGAACCAACCTGGCTGGAAGGTTGCCCATGAGCCAGCAACGTGCCCTTGTGGCCAAGAAGGCCAATGCCATCCTGGGGTGGGTTAGGAGGGCTGTGGTGAGTAGGTGCAGAGAGGTTCTCCTGCCTTGCTGAACCTCATCCCATTGGCCTCAGCCTGGCCAGGTGCCTCTGCAGAGCCTTCCTACCCTCCAGCAGGCAAACACTGCCAACCAGCCTGCTGTCACCTGAAAGCTTGACTCCCCTGAGCCCTCAGCCAGCTCACTGAGAAGGAAATGGTTAGGCAGGAACAGCACTGGTGACAGGCCACAAACTGGATTTAACTCCCTTCACTGCCACTTCATTGCTTTCTGCCAAGCAAATTCTCCTAACAGTGTTTGAAAAGAGTGTTCCTCACACACCATTAACTCCTGTGTGTCCCTTTCCATCTCTCACCAACCTGCTTTGCTTTCCATGGTTAGTTCCTCCCGAACTGAGAGCAGTGCCTGACAGCCCTCAGGCTCTGCTGCCACTCAGCCAGAGACCAATGCAATGGAATCCAGGAAGGGAGCAATGCAATGGAATCCAGGAAGGGAGCAATGCAATGGAATCCAGGAAGGGCAAGGGCAGAGACTGGCAGCTGGCAAATAACAACCCCATGGAGCAACAAAGGTTGGGGACTGAGCTGTTGAAGAGCAGCACAGATGAGAGGGACCTGGGGGTGATGGGGGACAGAAGGATGCCCAAGAGCCAGCAATGTGCCCTTGGGACCAAGAAGGTCAAGGGCATCCTGGGGTGGGTTAGAAGGGCAGTGGTGAGCAGGTCAGAGAGGTTCTCCTGCCCCTCTGCTCTGCCCTGCTGAGGACACAGCTGCAATCTTGTGTCCAGTTCTGGGCCCCTCAGCTCAAGAAGGACCTCAGGGAACTGCTGGAGAGAGCCCAGCCCAGAGCCCCCAAGCTGCTGCAGGCAGTGAACATCTCCTGTGAGGCCAGGCTGAGGGAGCTGAGGCTGGCAGCTGGCAGCAGAGGAGCCTGAGGGCTGCCCTCAGTGCTGTGCTAAAGATGTGCAGGGCAGTGTGGGCAGGACGCAGCCAGGCTGTGCCCAGGGGTGCCTAAGGGTAGCACAAGGGGCACTGGGTGCCAGCTGGAGCAGAGGAGGTGCCACAGGAACAGGAGGGGAAACTTTGTCAGTATGAAGGTGCTGGAGCCTGGAGCAGGCTGCCCAGAGAGGTTGTGGAGTCTCCTTGTCTGGAGCTTTTCCAGATCCCCCTGGATGTGTTCCTGTGTGCCCTGCACTGCCCTGGGTGCTCCTACCCTGGCAGGGAGGTTCACAGCCTCACACAATGTCAGGGGCTGGAAGTGACCTTGAAAGCTCATCCAGTCCAACGCCCCTGCCAGAGCAAGGTCTCCTAGACCAGAGAGCCCTGGGGCTGTTTAGTCTGGAGAAGAGAAGGCTGAGAGGGGACCTGATCAGTGCCTATCAATAGCTGAGGGGTGGGGGTCAGGGTGAAGGTGCCAGGCTCTTGGAAGCAGCATCCAGTGATAGGAACAACAGGTACAAGCTGGAACCCAGGACGTTCCAGCTCAGTATGAGGAGAAAGTTTGGTGTGAGAGTGCTGGAGGCCTGGAGCAGGCTGCCCAGATAGGTTGTGGAGTCTCCTTCTCTGGAGACATTCAGAACCCACCTGGATGTGTTCCTGCCCTGGGTGCCCCTGCTTTTGCAGGGAGGTTGGGATGGATGATCTCTGAGATCCCTTCCAAGCAGTGATGTTCTGTGATTCTGTAATGTAGATCCTAATGGAAATTTAGCTGGAAAGACTGAAAATGTGGCAGCATCCCATGGCATGACTGTGGCCAAACCACCTCTGCTAAACCTTAAGCTGTAGGCAGTTTGGACAGTCCCTAAGAACCCTTTTTAGTTTGGGTTTTGCACATTGTGTTATCAGAAGCACACACCAGGCTGTCTTCCTTAGAATTGCTTCTCAAGGTTTATTTCTTTTTTTCTTTTTTCTTTTTTTTTTTTTTTTTTTTTTGCTTCTCAGTTGTTGAAAGTAAAAAACAAAACAAAACAAAAACCAACCCAAACCCACCCACGTTTTAGCTGTGGTTAATTACAGTTCTTAGTGGGAAAGGAGGGGAAAAGAATGGAAGAGGAAAAAAAAAAAGAAATAAAAGGAACAGGAAAGAGGGGGAAAGGAAGGAAATGAAGTCTCAGCCACAAGTTTTAGTGAGAAAGGAGGAGGGGAAAAGAGGAAAAGGGAAAAAAGAGAGGAACAAATGAAGGACACAAAGTGTCAGCCACAGTTTTTAGTGAAAAAGGAGGGAAAATGAGGGGGAAAAGGAGAAAAAAAATAGAAGGAAAAGAAAAGAGAGGATAAAAAGGAAAAGGAAATGAAGTGACAGACACAGTTTTTAATGACAAAGGAGAAAAAAAGAGAAAAAAGAAAAAAGAGAGGAAAAAAGGAAAAATACAAAGTGTCAGCCACAGTTTTTAGTGAAAAATGAGGAAAAAAGAGGAGAAAAAGGAGACAAAAAAAGAAGGAAAAGAAAAGAGAGGAAAAACGGAAAAGGAAAGGAAGAGACACAATTTTTAATGAGAAAGGAGAAAAATAGAGGGAAGGAAAGAGTAAAAAGGGAAAAAAGGGAAAAAGAAAAGGGGAAAAAAGGCTAAGGAAAGATGTGAAGTATCAGTCATTTTTTACTGAGATTAAAAAAAAATAAGGGGAAAAGAGAAAAAAGAAAGGAAACGAAGAAGAGAGGAGAAAAAAGGGAAAAAGAAGGGGAATGGAGTATCAGGCACAAATGTTAATGAAAAAGGAGAAAAGAGGGAAATGAGAGAAAAAGAAAAGGAAAAGAGGAGGAAAAGAGAAAAAAGGAAACAATGAAGAAGAGAGGAGAAAAAAAAGAAAAAGAAGAGGAATGGAGTATCAGTCACAAATATTACTGAAAAAGGAGAAAAGAGGGAAATAAGAGGGAAAAAAAAGAAATAAGAGGGGAAAAAAAAGAAATAAAAGGAAAAGAGGGGGGAAAAAAAGGACTCGAAGTGTCAGGCACAATTTTTAGTGAGAAAGGAGAGAAAAAGAGGGAAGAGGATAAACAGTGGGAGAAGAAAAAGAAAAGGGAGGAAGAAGCAAGGGAAAGGGAAGGAAGTGAAGTGCCAGTCAGGAACGCAGGCCCCACCCCATTGCTGCTCCAGCAGAACCTTCCAAGCTACTTTTGGGTGGCCCAGGGAGCGCCAAACTGCAAAGCTAGGGAGGGAGCAAGAGGAGGCCATTCCCCAGGCTCCTACAAGAGTTTGGGTTGGAAAGGAACTCTAAAAAATCACATAGCCAAGGATGGCAAAGATAGCACTGATCTTGTAAGACTTACTAGAGGGAAACAAAACTACACCTGAGCAGCTTCAGGGCTGCTTCTTCATCACCTCGATGATTTCCTGGTACAAAACCTCGGTGGCATCCAGCCCCAGCACGAAGTCCAGGTGGTTCCACTGGGGGATCACCTTGTGGTGAACCAAGTTGCTGAGCTGGGGAAGCAGGAGTGCCACGTCCCGGGGGTCAGCCAGGCAGTCTTCCCCCCCGTTCCAGATGGCCGTTGGCACTTTCATGGCCTTCACGTCATAGCGCGGTGGAGCCGGCTGAAGGGACGGAGGATGAGGGGAAGTTACTGAGGGGTGGGATAAAATGGGGCAGAGCAGCTGAGTAGAGGGCAAAGCCAAACCCAAGGCTGGGCATGGCTTTCTTCTAGGATGAACACAGATTGCAGATGGGTTTAAACTGGAAGAGGGGAGATTGAAGCTGGATGTTAGGAGGACGTTGTTTGCAGTGAGGGTGGTGAGACACTGGCATAGGTTGAGGGTGGGGAGACACTGGCACAGGTTGCCCAGGGAGGTTGTGGAGCACAGAATCACCCAACGTGATCTTTGATCACGTTGGGTGATTCTGTGCTCCACAACCTCCCTCCCTGGAGGTGCTCAAGGCCAGGTTGGAGGAGGCCTTGAGTGACCTGTGCTAGTGGGAGGTGTCCCTGCTTATGGCAGGGGGTTGGAACTAGATGGTCTTTGAGATCCCTTCCAACCTTACCCTTCTATGATTCTATGCATTGAGATGTGGTCATGGAATCACAGAATAGCCTGAGTTGGAAGGGACCTCCAAAGCTCACCCAGCCCAACAACCCCTGCACTCAGCAGGGACATCCTCCCCTAGAGCAGGTTGCCCACAGCCCTGCCCAGCCTCACCTGCAATATCTCCAGGGCTGGGGGCTCAACCAACTCCCTGGGCAACCTGTTGCAGTGTTCCAGCAGCCTCCTGGTGCAGAACTTGTTCCTCACATCTAACCAAAGTCTTCTGTGCTCTAGTTTGAAGCCATTATCCCTCATCCTGTCCCTGCAGACTTCTTGTACTCCCTCTGCAGTGTTCCAGCAGCCTCATAGTAAAGAACCTGTTCCTAACATAAGGGTCTGCACTACAATTTAACAAGTAATTTCAATTGGTTGCCTTTAATTAATTAGTTATGCCCAGAGAGGAATTCTGCTCCTGATGCTCTGGGCAATTTGATCAACTTTAGCTGAGCAGGCAACATTTTAGCTGCCCTGCTGCTGGGGTCATCCTGCTTCAAGCAGGGGTGGATTGGGGTTCGGCTGAGCTGGAGTTAATTCTCCTCACAGCATCTTCCTAGGGCTGTGTTTTGCAGTGCTGGAGGCCTGGAGCAGGCTGCCCAGAGAGGCTGTGCAGCCTCCTTGTCTGCAGAGCTTCCAAGGTCCTCCCAGCCATTGTGCTGCTGGGCAAGCTGCTGTGGGTGTCCTGCTAGAGCTGGGTGTTGGGGCCCAGCTCAAGCCTCTAGAGGTCCCTTCCAGCCAGCTCAGCTGTGGTTTGCGGTTGCAGCTGATGCAAACATTTCCTTCTCTTTCACAACAGCAGGGAAATGTTTGGAAGCAAGTTCCTGAGAACAGGACCCAGGTGTTGAGTGGCTCCAACTTAATACCATGAGGTAGTTTGTCAGCACTACCCTTCCTTGGCTGCAGTGCAGGTAACTCTAGCCAAACCCATGCCATTTTCTGGGCAAGCTGATTTTTCTTGCTTAAGGAAGAAGGAAGCTCTGAAAGAAGCCTCTGAAGGAAGCTCTGAAGGAAGCCTCTGGTATCCGGACAGCCAACCGAGTCCTGGGCTGCAGCAAGAGCAGTGTGGGCAGCAGGGCAAGGCAGGGGATTGTGCCCCTTTGCTCTGCTCTCCTCAGACCCCACCTGCAGTCCTGTGTGCAGTTCTGGAGCCCCCAGCACAGGAAGGCCATGGAAGTGTTGGAGTGGGTCCAGAGGAGGGCACCAAGGTGCTGAGAGGGCTGCAGCAGCTCTGCTGTGAGGACAGGCTGAGAGAGTTGGGGCTCTGCAGCCTGGAAAAGAGAAGGTTGCCAGGAGACCTTGGAGTGGCCATGCAGGATCTGAAGGGAGCTACAGGAAGGCTGGGGAGGGACTACTGACAAGGTTTTGTAATGCCAGGACAAGGGGCAATGGGTTTGAAGTGGCAGAGGGGAGACTGAAAGTGGATGTTAGGAGGAAGTTGTTTGCAGTGAGGGTGGTGAGACACTGGCACAGGTTGCTGAGGGAGGTTGTGGCTGCTCCCTCCCTGGAGGTGTTCAAGGCCAGGTTGGATGAGTCCTTGAGTTACCTGTGCTTGTGGGAGGTTTCCCTGCCTACGGCAGGGAGTTGGAACTGAATGATCTTTGAGGTCCCTTCCAACCTTACCATTCTATGATTCTATGATCCCTCTTGGCACAGACCAAGCCTTGCCCAAGCTCCCAAAGGCTGCAGAGTTGACTGTTCACCACTCAGCTTGAGCATGACAAGGTCTCAGCACCTTGTTTGCCATCATGGCTGGACAATTTGCAAGCTCCAAAGGGAGAAGCAAGTGTGAGTGAGAGAGAAGGGCACTGCCTTGGCCTTTTCCAGTCTGAACATTCCTGTGACCGTGGCCACCCGAAACTGCTTACCTGTCTGTAGCGGAGACTGTTGTACCTGCTTCCCCCGTCATAGGCTCTCAGGGCACCGCTCTGAACTCCCTGCAGAGAAATGAAATAAGCCAAATGATGGAGACAGAGTTTAGGGCAGGGCTGCAGTCAGTTCTGAGGAAGCTCGAAGGTTGGCTTTTGTCACGGAGGTAGAACGATTGATTCTGTGATTCTAGCATTCTGTGATTCTATGATTTTATGATTTTGAGATTCTGTGATTCTATGTGATTCTGTGATTCTATGATTCTATGATTCCATGATTCTATGATTCTGTGATTCTATATTTCCATGATTCTAGGATTCTACGTTTCTGATGCTGTGATTCTATGATTCTATGATTCTGTGATTCTATGATTCTGTGATTCTACATTTCCATGATTCTAAGATTCTAGGTTTCTGATGCTGTGATTCTATGATTCTATGATTCCATGATTCTATGATTCTGTGATTCTATGATTCAATGATTCCATGATTCCATGATTCTATGATTCCATGATTCTATGATTGTGTGATTCTATGATTCTATGATTCTGTAATTCCATGATTCTATGATTCTATGATTCTATGATTCTGCTGCAGATGACTGCAAATGGCTCTCAGGCTGCAGGGGGAGACTGGAGCTAGTCTGAAGTGACTCTTCAACCATGCCTGCTGTGGATGCAGGGACCTCAGCTGCCAACCTTTCTCTTGGTAGATCCACTCCTTTGGGCCCACTGCACTCGATGATGCAGCTCAAGAAGCTGTTGACCATCTTACAGAGGGGTGAAACCCAACCCAGCAAAGATAGTGCTGATGTGTGACAGCAACCAAGGCAAGAGACTGACTTCACGGGGCCATTGAAATACCCAATACTCCCTTTTGCACAGGAAAGCAGCTGGGAATTTTTACCTGTATCCAGTGGATTATGTTCTGGACTGAGGTCCCCGCAGGAGCATGTGCTGCATACACATCCAGTCGGCTCTGGAAGGAAAGGAGGGCATTTCAACAGCAGGTTTCACCTACACAGCCAAGGTTCTGTCATCTGAAGAACCTCAAATTTATTCTTGCTTACTGTATTTGTGTTCTTCCAGTTAAATCCAAAAAGCTTAGACACCAAGTTCTTGCAGATCTTGGAGCAGGGACACAACCTGGAAAGGATCAGCTCTCCCAGGGCAGTGTGTGGTAGGACCTCTTTGGTACCAAACATCTCCTGCAACATTGCAAGTGCAGCTGTCAAATCAGCAGCCTGGTAGTGGTGCTGTGCCTCCAACAGCAACACTTCCACAGCTTCTGTTTCAGCCTGGTGTGGATGTGTGAGGTAGCCCACAAGTGAAGCCTTCACTGCACCACATTAAAGGCTTCTTTCTATGTTTTTTAGGTGCCTCTTACACTCCCTGTACTTCTGTGTTACCTGACTGGGCTCAAGTGGAAGTCTCCACACTGCTTTGGACACATTCTGTGCTCCTCTTTACTCACACCATCGAGTCTAATTCTACCAGAACATTTTGGGGAGTTAATCCAGGACAGGACAGAAAGGCTTTGGAGTGAGATGCATGATTCAGTATAAAACCAGATGGAGCTCAACGTTTGTCTCTCTGCAAATGGTTTGGATTTATGCTGTGTGGAATCAGAGAATCATAGGCTATGAGGATGGTGAAGGGACTGCAACATCTTTGCTGTGAGGAAAGGCTGAGAGCCCTGGGGCTGGTTAGTTTGGAGGAGAGAAGGCTGAGAGGGGACCTGATCAGTGTCTATCAATAGCTGAGGGGTGGGGGTCAGGGTGAAGGTGCCAGGCTCTTGTAAGCAGTGTCCAGTGATAGGACAAGGAACAACAGGTACAAGCTGGAACCCAGGAGGTTCCACCTCGATGTGAGGAGAAAGTTGTTTGGTGTGAGGGTCATGAGGAAGGGGCCAGGCTCTTTTCAGTGACAGCTGGACAGGGAATAATGGGGATAAGCTGGGATGCAGAAGGTTCCACCTCAACATGAGGAGAAACTTCCTTACTGTGAGGGTGCTGGAGGCCTGGAGCAGGCTGCCCAGAGAGGTTGTGCAGTCTCCTGCTCTGGAGACTTTCCAAGCCAAGCTGGATGTGTTCCTGTGTGCCCTGTCCTGGGTGCTCTGGCAGAGGGATCGGACTGGATGATCTCTGGAGGTCCCTTCCAGCCCCTACCACTCTGTGAGTCTGTGACTCTATTCAGCAGGCTCCTTCTTCTCCCCCAACTCAGCTTTCAGCTCGTGGGGACAGCCATCTGGCCACAGAGAGGGAGAGAGAGATGCAGAGCCAGCAGAGGCAGGTGGGCAGATAGGTAAGGAGCTGCTTCCAGCACAGGTGCTAACAACAGAGCCTGCTGCTGTGGGCCATGTCCAGTTTAACTTGATAGAGTCACAGAGTGGGCTGGGCTGGAAGAGAGCTCCAGAGCTCATCCAGCCCAACCCCCCTTGCACTCAGCAGGGACATCCTCCAGCAGAGTAGGTTGCCCACAGCCCTGTCCAGCCTCACCGGGAGTATCTCCAGGGCTGGGGCCTCAACCACCTCCCTGGGCAACCTGTTGCAGTGTTCCTCTACCCTCCTGGTGCAGAACATGTTCCTCACATCTAATCTCAATCTGCTCTGTTCTAATTTGAAGCCATTTTCCTTGGTCCTAGGTAATTTCTCAGTTTCTATGAAAAGCTACGTGCAGAATAGAGTCTGGAGCAACCTACCTTCAGCCCATAGGCAGAGAAGATGGCAAACTTTCTAACTGGACTTGGAGCAAATGTAATGGTCAACACTGGTGCCAAAGCCAAGTACATCTTGATTTTCTGAGCTAGCTGAGGCATGGTTGAAAAGGCTATAAAAGCTGGAAAGAAGAAAAACAGGCAGCTTACTCTTTCAAGACATTGCTGTACGCAGTTTAACTTTGGTGCAAACTCTTTACAAATCCTAAGGACAATGTAGGCATTCTCAACAATGCTGGCAGGGCTGGCAGGGCTCTGCTGTGAGGCCAGGCTGGCACAGTTGGGCTTGGGCAGCTTGCAGAGGAGAAGGCTGCAGGGAGAGCTTCTGGAGGCCTTGCAGTGCTTCAAGGGGCCCAGCAGAAAGCTGGGGACAGTGTTTTGAGCAGGTCCTGTTGTGGCATGACAAGGGGAGATGGTTTGGAGTGAGAGAGTGAGGTTGAGAGTGGAGAGAAGGCAGAAATGTTGGGCACTGAGGGTGGGGAGAGCCTGGCCCAGGCTGCCCAGAGAGGTGAGAGCTGCCCCATGGCTGGCACCAGTGCAGGTCAGCAACAAGTACAGAAGTGGTGGAACTTTATTGCTCTGCACAGCTCCTTGAAAGGAGGCTGCAGCAAGGTGGCAGTGGGTCTGGTCTCCCTAGTCTCAGGTGAGAGAAGGAGAGGACATGGCCTGAAAATATGCCAGGGGAGGGTTAGGTTGAAGAGGAGTTAAAACTTGTTTCATGCAAGAGTGGTCAGGGACTGGCACAGGCTGCCCAGGAAGGTGGTGGAGTCCCCATGCCTGGAGGCATTTAAGAAAGGTGTGGTCATGACACCAGGGGGCCATGGTTTTGTGGCCATGGAGGGCTGTGTTCATGGTTGAACTGGGTGCTCTTGGAGGTCTCTTCCAACCCAAACCATTCCATGATTTTATGATTCTGTACAAACTGTCACCCAGATCAGTGAAAATGCCTCACTTACCTATAGTGGTGCCTTGAGAATGCCCAAGGTAATACAGTTGGTTCTGCCCTGTTTTCTGTTCAATGAAGTTTATAGTTGCTGGGAGGTCATATTTAGCCATTTCATCAAAGCTGTAGAAGGAAGAGCATCATCTTCATAAGAGATGTAGCATCTGGACAGGTGAGAGCCATGAACCAAGGCTCACTGTGTGAAGTTCAACAAGGCCAAGTGCCAGGTCACCCACCTGGGGCACAATCACCCCATGGGCAGCTACAGGCTTGGCCATGTGTGCTTGGGAAGCTGCAACACGATCAGGGACCAGGGGGTATTGGTTGGCAGTCACTGAACATCAGCCAGCAGTGCCCAGGTGGCCAAGCAGCCCAATGGCATCCTGGCTTGGGTCAGAAACAGGGTGGGCAGCAGGGCTGGGAGGGCATCATCCCCTGTGCTCAGCACTGCTGAGGCCACAGCTCGAGTGCTGTGCTCAGCTCTGGGCCACTCACTGTAGGAAGGACACTGAGGGGCTGGAGCAGGTCCAGAGCAGGGCAGCAAGGCTGGGGAAGGGCCTGGAGCAGCTGGGGATGAGGAGGGGCTGGGGAAGCTGGGGGTGAGCAGGCTGCAGCAGAGGAGGCTGAGGGCAGAGCTCATTGCTCTCTGCAGCTGCCTGTAGGGAGGTTGGAGTGAGGAGGGAGCAGCCTCTGCCCCTTGGTGGCAAGGGACAGGAGCAGAGGCAATGGCTCCCAGATGCCCCAGGGGAGGCTCAGTCTGGATCTCAGGAAAGATTTCTGCACTGGAAGGGTTCTCAGAGATTGGAACTGCCAATGGCTGCCCAGGGCAGTGCTGGAGGCACCATCCCTGGGGTGTTTAAGCAGCCTGTGGAGCTGTTGCTCAGGGACATGGTTTGGTGCTGACCCTGCAGTGCTGGGTTGAGAGTTGGACTGGACGAGCTTGGAGGTCTCTTCCAGCTGGATGTTTTCTGTGATCTACAGATCTGAATAACCATTCCCAAAAAGTCACAAAGCCTGTCTTCCCAAGAAGGGGAGACAAGACAAGCCCAAAAACCTCCTCCTACCCTTTGAGTCAGCCTGCGGGATTTTCATCTCTCCCACCCCTCCCTGAGCTTGGGCAGTATCACCTTTTTGCCAAGAAAGGCATCAGTGGCTTCTGGAAACCTGGAATCAGCTCCTCACCTGAAAGCCCAGAATTCCTCCCGTTTGGGAGACAGGAGCAGGTGTCTCTTGGACCAAGTATTGCCTCTGCTGTTGCCTATCCAGACGTCGTAGCCAGCATCTGAGAGAACGAAGCCCAGGCTGTTGTTGGGCAGATTGGTGACCCAGATGCTGCCCTCCCCAAACAAGCCATGCTGCAGCAGCACCACAGGTCGGGCACCTGGAAGACAGTCACTATGGGCACTGAGGAGTTTGATGCTGGCATCACTGCAGACAGCACAGGGACACTTTCTTCTTGCTAATCATGGCTGCCTGCTTTGTATCACTGTTGGGCAGGTCTGTTCCCCCTGATGTCCAGCTCCGGATTCCTCAAGACAGGAAGGACATGGACCTGGTGGAGCAGGCCCAGAGGAGGCCAAGACAATGATCAGGGAGCTGGGGCAGCTCTGCTATGAGGACAGGCTCTGAGAGGTGGTGCATGCAGTGCACCTGCTACACAGGAGATCTGTTTTGCTGTTATCAAGGGGAATCATAGAATAGGTTGAACGTTAGAAGAAAGTTCTTCCCTGGAAAGGTTCTCAAACACCAGAGGAAGGTTCCACCATCCATGGAGGTGTTTCAAAGAGGCAGAGATGTGCTGCTGATGGACTCATCTTTGGTAGAGTTAGAGAATGGTTGCACTTGATGACCTCAGAGTCTTTTCCAGCCAAAAGGATTCTCTGATCCTATAATTTTCTCCAACCCCTGACCCTCGTTTTCCCCCATCCCAGGGCATGTCCCACTAAGATGTGCTCCTGTGCCCTTTGCTGGAGTGACAAATCTCACCAGGAGGCAGAATAAGTTTTTGCACCTGGCCTACATCTGCTTCAGCCACGCTCTCAGTGATGAGAGGGAAAGGTTTGAACACCCAGAGATGAGGAGGGGAACAGAACCCAGGACTCCCACAGCCTGTGGCAGGCCTCTTCTCTGTCATCGTGCTGTGCTGGAGCCATCTCACAGCAGCCATGGGGGGGTTAGGAGACACAAGCAAAGCAGTACTCACACTCTGCATCTCAGCAAGCTTTTGCCAGAGAGGCTTTGCTAAGAGCATTGGCACGACTTGAGCTGCCCAAGGAGCTCCATGAGCAAATATGGATGTGCCTGGAGATGTGGTAGATTAAAATGCATCCTTTCTAGGGTCCAGACTCTCCTAGTTGTCACTTTTGAAAGGACAGGAGTGTCACCTGGAAGCTCTCCAAGGAGTATTAAACTGGTTTGCTAGTCTAGCAGATGGCTCCAGGACCCAGCTCTCAGAGAAAGCCCAAGGAGAGCGTGTGGCACCAGTATATGGGATAAATGAACTGCTTCTCATTGCTAGGACTGCAGCCTGCTGGGTGCCTGGGGCATCGCCCACACTCAGGTCTCCACATAGGGTGAGGAAACATCACCACAAATGATCAGTCTTCCCTACAAATTCTTACTGACCAAACCAGAGGCTACAGACACTGAGCCCTGGAGAACCTGGATGACTCTCTTGGGTGAGCCCTGCTATCCCAGCCAGATGATAAGGGCTGGGATTGCTGCATGATACAGACAGCAAATTTACCTTGACTCCCATTGCCTCTCCCATAAGGAATTCTGTTCAGCTGGAGGATGTAGCCATCTTCTGTCAACACATTGTACTCCTCGCTGGGGTATCCCCAGTAGGAAATCATTTCACTCTGCAAAAAGGAGAAACACAACACAGAATGTTTCCAAGGCTCCAAGCTCATCCACGAGGGCAGTGTTTAACTGTCAGCACTTTATGCTGGCTCTTCCCCAGGCACACACTGCTCCTGCTCCCAGGCCCTTGTACTTACAATGTTCATCCGCGCTTCTGGATTCCTGGGGCATGGAAAATGAAAGAGGCATTGCCCAGACACCATCCCAGGGACTATGGACATCAGAGCTAGGGCCAGCCACATCCTCGCTTTGCCTACAACACATCCACAGTGTCAGTGCCATTGCGAGTAGGAGACTCTCAAACCAGACCTGCACTTATCATAGAATCATAGAACGGTTTAGGTTGGAAGTGACCCCCAAAGGTCATCTAAGTCCAACCCCCCTGCACTCAGCAGGGACATCCTCCTCTAAAGCAGGTTGCCCACAGCCCTGCCCAGCCTCACCTGCAATATCTCCAGGGCTGAGGCCTCAACCACCTCCCTGGGCAACCTGTTGCAGTGTTCCAGCAGCCTCCTGGTGCAGACCTTGTTCCTCACATCCAATCTCAATCTGCCCTGTTCTAATTTGAACCCACTGCCCCTTGTCCTGTCCTTGCAGGCCTTTGTAAAGAGTTAAGGCACAGTGCAAGCCATTTCTACCATTTCTGCCTTGTCTCTTCCCAGACTGAGAGGAAGACCTGTGTAACATTGCCATGCCATCTGCGCCACCCCTTAACACAACTAAGTCTAGCCAGGAGGCAGAAGGGAGGGTAGCCAACCAAGTAAGAGCCAACACTGCATTCCCTCCTCCCTAAATAAAAGAAAATCACAAAGAGAAAACTCTGAGCACTTGCCCTTCTCCTCAGTGGGAGTGATAAAGACAAGAACTGGTTGCATTTGATTTGGAGAAGGACATTTGTAGGTGCAAAGTGTCTCACCTTGCTTGGGAGCAGTGCAGCTTCCAGCAGCTCTGGGCACCACCTAACGGTGCTGGGCTTACAACAGCTTCACAACAGCTCCGTGTGCTGGAGAGTGCACAAGAGGTGGTGAAGCCCAAGAGCAACGGCAGGAGACTGGACACAGAGTTATGGGCAATAGGTCCATAAACAGATGCTGAAAGGGTTAAGTAGGGTTGCTCCCTCCAACAACAGCTGTGGATGGTACTGACCACAAGGTGTTGGACCACCAGGCAGAGACAGTTGTGCCAGACCAACCTCTAGATCTGGCCAAGCAAATCAACTTTTTATCCTCTCTTCTCAAGCAAACACAGGCAGTTGGGTCGGAACTCTTCTCCTTCAGGCAGAGCCACAGACACCATCTACATTCAGAATGAGCCCCAGCTCCAGTGATGCTTTTCCCTACACTCACCTTTATAGAAGCAAAGGCTTCCAGCCCAGGCAAGGGGTGGTATGGGTCCTGTGGAAGGAGGCAAGGAGATGTCAGCCCCTGGGATGGATGGGGGGAAGAGGAGCCGGAGTCAGGGCAGGCAGAGGACCTGGTCGACACCGCTGACTGGCGCACGGCACAGTGCTCTTCATGTCTCTTAGGACAATCCTATTTGAACTGTCTGGAGGGTGGGGTGAGCAAGAACAGAGAAGGCTAAATGTAAACACAGAGGAGATATTAAACATATAAACCATTGGGCAACACTGCAGTTTAGAAAGCCCAGAATTTGTTTGTGCAGGCCTGTTAAATACTGCTTGGGCGGTCAAATAGCTATGGACCTTCTCCACTGATAACGGCATTTAATTGATGGCTCTGAAGTAAGTTTCCAGCTTTGTGTTTCAATGGCCACTTGATTTATTTATCACAAGGGAAGCAATTAAGTTATCAGGAATGAAAACAGAAGTCTGAAATGGATTGCAAGGGCAGCTCTGGTGTTTTAGAGCCATGTCAAAGGCGGCGCTGAGGGCTGGCTTTTGCGCCACTTGGTTTTCTTTTCCCACTTGCTGAACTTTCTCTTGACCCAGTTTTCTCACTTCTGCTCTTCCCCTCCCCTCCACCATTTGAGCGTGGGCCCTTAGCTGTTGACTGGGAGTTAGTCCACCACAGCACCCTTGTTCTTAGAGGAAAGGATGAAGGGCTGCTAAGCACCCTACCCTCCATCCTCACTGAGGGAAGAGATCATAGAATCATAGAATCATAGAATGGTAAGGTTGGAAAGGACCTCAAGGATCATCTAGTTCCAACCCCCTGCCATAGGCAGACACCTCTCACTAGTACAGGTCACTCCAGGCCTCCTCCAACCTGGCCTTGAACACCTCCCTGGACAATCTGTGCCAGTGTCTCACCACCCTCAACCTGTGCCAGTGTCTCACCACCCTCAACCTGTACCAGTGTCTCACTACCCTCACTGCAAACAACTTCCTCCTAACATCCAGTTTCAATCTCCCCTCTGCCAGTTTAAACCTATTCCTCCTCATCCTGGCATTACAAGACCTTGTGAATAGTCCCTCTCCAGCCTTCCTGTAGGCCCCCTTCAGATATTGGAAGGCTGCTATCCTTCCAGACAAGTATTTCTTGGCCTAGAAGCAGATGTGTAGCCTAAAGCAAGCCCTAGGATAGCTACCCTTTTCCAGCACTAGGCCTATGGCTGCCTTCTGCTTTTCCCACCCAGGTTGTTTTGCTTTGGAAATTACACTGCAGGTTCAAAAGGGAAAGATGCCTTGTGGCTGCCAACCCAGAGTGGACTTGAGATATACCCAAGGCAGTAGGTAATGGGTACAAGTTATTCCCAGGCTGCTTCTGATTAGAGTCCAGAAGAAAATGTTTCCCCATGAGAACAGTGAAACATTGGAAGGATCTCCCAAGGGAAGCTGTGGAATCCCCTACCCAGGTCAGTTTTAAGGCTCAGTTTGACCAGGTGCTGGGCCAGCTCATTTAAAGGGCAGATCACCAAGAAAGGCTGGACTGGGTGATCCTTGGAGTCCCTCTCAACCTGGCACACTGTGATTCTGTGATGTGGATTTGGCAGCCAGTCCCCGCTCTTTACACACAGCCATGTTACACCACTGGTTCATTATTCAGGGATTTGGAAGTTCAGTATCTTCTCTTTAGACTACAAAAGCCACACTTAACCAAGACATCTTTGTCTTCCACCTTCAGAGGAAACAGATGATGCAAGTCCATACTCCTCTGCAAAGGGCAGCAGAGCTCTGGTGACACTTGTTTGGGACCATTGTCCTCCCCAAAGCATATAAGACTAAGGCTGCATTCAGAGTCACAAGAGACACCTGGCTCTTCAGGAGTGAAACATTATAACGTCTTGCAAGATGCTCGGGTCTCCCAAAGGTCACATGCAGCTCTGGCTGAAGGAGCTGAATGGGACCAAGGAGAGCCCCTCAAGCTCCATTACAGTCAGACCACCAAGGAAACATTGGTGGGAAAGGCTCTTTAGAGCCACTGCTCCACCAGAAGCGAGACTAGTGCCAGTACCGGATCATATTTGCCTTGGCAAGTGTGAAGACCCCTCACCTTTGAGGTGACTGTCCCAGGCCTGCTGCCCATCTCCAGAGAAACATTTCCATATG
The DNA here is from genome assembly GCA_013396675.1 of Eubucco bourcierii. Taxonomy (NCBI): domain Eukaryota; kingdom Metazoa; phylum Chordata; class Aves; order Piciformes; family Ramphastidae; genus Eubucco; species Eubucco bourcierii. Next base: position 20,106 of record VWZE01002906.1, read on the forward strand.
TCTAGCTTCATTATCCAAGGGTGTAACAACTTTTTCCCTCATGATCCCACCTGTCCCTAAAGAGGCATCTCACTCTCTCACCCTCCAAGGAGCTCCAAGTGGCTTTCAGACCACTCCTAGCACCACCACAGCCAGACTGAATAAACTCAGCACCACCACAGCCAGACTCAACAAACTCAGCTTTGTCCACCTCCCATTGCAGGGTCACTGCCAGTCTAGCAGCCTATACTGGGGGCTTGCTTGTGTCTCTTCTTTCAGGCAGACCAACATCAGGCCTAGCATCCAGGGGTGGCCTTCCCTTGCACCAAACCATTTGGGCTGACAACCAAGAGCAGGCAGGTCCTAGAGCTGCCACTGTTTGTGCAGTGAGAGCACACTGTTGGCTCGCGTTGGGTTTGGCATCTCCCACCCTTCCCCCAGGTCCTTTCCAGTAAGGCTTCCACACCACAGCCACTAATCAGAGTGTTCTGTTGTGCCAGGGCTGCCTGCCACCAGCACATACTTAAGGTAGGTGTTGAGCCCCACGGCTGGAACACGTCACCCATCCCAGAGTTCTCACCCAAGTCATGCAGCCCTCTCTTGCGACACTCCTGCTCTCTCTGCTAGCCCTCCACAGTCCTCCTTTTTCCATGGAAATCCTCTGCAATGGAACTTCTTCAGATGCCTTCTTTACTCATCGTGCTCCATGTCAATAAGCACTTTTTATTTTTTGTGTGCTAAATTTCTGCCAAAATTTCTCTCCTAATTCTTGATAATTCTTTTTGGTTTGTTTTACTTTGCTCAGCTGGCTTGACTTGGTTTTTCTGGCCTTCCTTCTTTGCCTCAACACACTTTGGCAAGAAAAGGCACATTTAAGGAAGTCTGCTGAACCATTCCCAAGCTCCTTTAAGCCGATGGTCACAGGCCAAAGATCTGGAAGAAGGTTTGGGGAACATCATTTTTGTGGATAAACAGCTAAACCGTGGCAAATGCCTGCATGATCTAGGGGCAAATGTACAACCATGCAGTTCAGCAGGTCCTTCAGAAGACAACTGAGCTCCATTCAGAATCTCTCGTGCCCCCAGGCAATGCCAGATGCAAAGCCAGAGGTGTCCCAAGCTCTAGGACCACAGTAGGCTTCAGCTTTGAATCACAGAATGGTAGGGATTAGAAGGGAGCTCCAGACACCATCGGGTCCAACCTCCCTGCCAAAGCAGGGTCACTGAGGGCAGGCCACACAGGAACACGTCCAGGTTGGCTTTGAAAGTCTCCAGAGGATTAGACTCAAGTCTATGTGTCTACCGGAGTCCATCTCCCAGAACCTGATGCCCAGAGAATGACCAGCTCTGGACTGCTGCCTGAGACATCAGCAAAGTACACTGAGAGGTGGTAACAGGGGGCATCAATCCACAGCAGAGCAAGGTGCCAGCCAGGACTCTGCATGGGAGGTGCTGAGCAGGAGGTCACAATCTCCTGGTGCTTCTTCCCAGGGCAATGCTGCCAAGAAAACTTCCCAGCAGATGTGAACTCACAGCTCTCAGCTCTTATGTGTTGGACAGTGAGTTACATGGTTGATCTGTTTCTTCAAAAACAAGGAAGTCTCAGACTGATCTCAGACTGAACACCTCTTGTCCTCCGTGGCTGCCCCACAAGCCAGATGGAAGAGTGAGACAGGGGCTCCAACCTCTCTCCAAGAAGTGCCTATTGAACAACACCTGCCTTGAGGCCAGTGCGGAGCTCCCATTGAAGATGAGCATCACCAACACCCTTGGCAGCTAAGCCCTGTCCCTTGGGTATGGTGAGCTCCAACTGGCAGATGTTGCTAAACATCCATGCCGCGGTGGCAGGTTGTGGTGTCCCTCATACCACAGCAATCCCATCAGCAGCTCTTGGATCTTGTCCTATCTCCTGTCACCTACATAGCTAGCTAGGAGTAGCAATCCAAATGCTTCCCTCCATCGCCCACTCTCAAGGCTAGCAGGATGGGAACTTGTTATGTCAAGTGGTGGCTTTCAGGCAGACTGCTGGCAGTGTGTTAAAGGTGACAGGGACAGCTCTGCCACAACAGCAGCAACAGGCAGCAAGAAGCTCCTTCAGCTCCTGCCTGTGGCCTTCAGCATTATCAGGCTGTTAAAGATGCCCTTAGACACTGCAGGTTGTTACCTCTCTGTGGATGTCTTCTGGAACCACCGTCCAGAAGGTGTCCCCTTGCCCCAGGCAGGGAAGCTGCACACATGCCACCACCTCTCAGCAGTGTCTACTTGGGCCCCAGCATCTTAGGATGCCAATTTCCTAACACTAAGCCACAGCTCTGCACATGGACTCTGGGTGTTGGAGGTAGCCCACCAACACTCACTGGAACCTGTCACACCCCTGAGCATTAACTCTTGACTGGCACCTCCAGGTGGGCAGGCTTTGGTTATGTTGGAAGCTGTTTGGTAGGGTGGGTCAGATCCAGTTCCAGAGCACTCCTGGAGGACTGATGTTGGGACTGAAGTCAGTTCCCTGGAAGAGATGGCTCATTGCAGAATCACAGACTGCTGAAGTCGGAAGGGACCTGTGGATGTCATCTTGGCGAAGCTGATTGGCCATGACCACCTCCACATGGCATCTGAATGTCCCCAAGATGAACACCTCCTTTGATAGGGTCTCTCCAGATGAACTTCCTCTTGTGCTAGAACTGGCCCAGAACTGGAGGCACCACTAAAGGTCTGGCCTCACCAGTGCTGAGCAGGGAGGAAGGGTCACCTCCCTCGACCCACTGCCTTGACCTCCCCTAATACAGTCCAGGGCACCACTTGCATTCTTTGCAGAAGGACACTACAGTCTCACATTCACCTTGGTGGCCACCCTGTCTCCTGGGTCTTGTTTTCCAATTGGTTGACCATTGGCACCAACTGATGCATGGGTCTAGCACTTTGCACTTCCTCTGGCTGATCTTTGCAGCGTGCATCTGTCTGTGTGCATGGGGGTGTGTGCATGTGCCTGCGTAGGTGTGTATATGTGTGCAGTGGTGTGCGTGTGCATGTGTGTGTGTGTAGGTGTCTGTGTGTGTGCAAGTGTCTTTGTGCGTCTGTGTGTGCAAGTGTGTGTGTGCATGGGTGTGTGCATGTGTCTGTCCATGTGTGTGTGTCTGTGCAGTGTGCGTGTGCATGAAGGTACGTGCAGGTCTCTGTGCCTAGCATGTTGCCTGTGTGTGCAGGGGTGTGTGTTTATAGGGGGGTGTGCAGGACTCTGTGCACATGCGTGTGCATGGGTGCATGTGTAGGTGTCAGTGGATATGTATGTGTGTGTCTGTGTGCAGGTGTTTGTGCATGTGTCTGTGTGGAGGGCTGTGTGTACATGTGTACATGTGTGTGCGCACATAGGGGTGTGTTGACTCTGTGCTTAGTGTGTAGTGTGTGTGTGTGCAGCAGTGTCTGTGCAGGTGTGCATGTGTGTACAGGTGTGTGTATGTGTCAGTGTGCATGCAGCTCGTGTGTACACACTGTGGTGCACTCCGTGCACGCAGGGTTGTGTGAATGTGTGCATGCATGCACGACAAGAGCGTGCGTGGGTGCCTGTGTGGATGTGCGGTGTGTGTGCGGGGCTATGCGTGCTCGCCTGCAGGCTGTGCGCGCTCACTGCTGCCCGTGCGGGGCTGCGCCTGCACACATCCGCGCGCAGAGCCGTGGTGCCGGAGGGGCGCGCAGCGACGTGCCCGCGCTGGGCTGCGTGACGTGCCCGCGGCCAGCTCCCGGCCGTGGCGCGGGGGCCCCTGCCTGCCGGGCCCCAGGCCTGAGAGGCCGTGCGCGCGCAGACCGCTGCACACGCGCTCCCGTCTCCCGCATTTCGTGGGAGGAGCCCGGCGGCGCCGTCGCCCTCAGGAAGGGGCGTGGCGGCGCTGGTCGTGCCCGTCCCCACGCGGGGCGTGGCGTTGTGGCCTTAGCCGGCGGGGCCATGGCGCGGGTGCTGGTGGTGGGCTCGGGGTTGACCGGCGCCGCTTGTGCGGCGCTGCTGCGGGAGGCGGCCGTGGGCCGGCTCTCGGTCTGGGAT
>VWZE01002907.1:0-11479 GCA_013396675.1 Eubucco bourcierii
CGCAGACACAGCCTGAGGCCCTTTGCTCTCTTCTGCCACTTCTTCCCCGGGAGCAGAGCCCAACCCCAGCTGGCTGCAGCCTCCCCTGGGGCAAACTGAGGCTCTTTCCTCTCGTCCTATCACTTGTTCCTAGCAGAAGAGCCCAACCCCAGCTGGCTGCAGCCTGCTCTCAGGGAGCTGCAGAGAGCAATGAGCTCTGCCCTCAGCCTCCTCTGCTCCAGGATGAACACCTCCAGCTCCTCAGCTGCTCCTCACCAGCCCTGTTGCCCTTCTCTGGACCCGCTCCAGCCCCTCAGTGTCCTTCTAGCAGCACTCAGGCTGTGGCCTCCCCAGTGCCCAGCACAGGAGGACAATCCCTGCCCTGCTCCTGCTGCCCACAGCACTGCTGACCCAGGCCAGGCTGCCCTTCTTGCCCACCTAAGCCTGTTCCTGGCTCTCTTCAGACGCCAGAAACTCTTCACTCCCCTCCCAGTCTGCCAGACCAGACTGGGGTGCACAGGATCCACCTGGAGCAGCACGAAAGGGCATGGGCTGGAGTCTCTGCCACAACTACAGCATGCAGAGTTCTGGAGGGGCAGGAGTGATTGGTGACTGGGATGAGCTCTGGGCCACAGAGACCCGAAGCAGTCACCCTCTGCGTGCAGGCACATCCCCGGGAGGTGCAGGCAAACCCACTCCACCTGCTCAAGCAGAGACCTTTTCCATGCCCAAGTCTCTCTGCCTGCATTGTTGAACACCCACAGGGCTGGCAGCCTGTGCCCACCACCTCCTCCTGGCCAGCAGCTCAGTCAGGCACCGCTGCCAGCAGCTCTGTGCTTCCCTAGCCCTCTGGATTTAGCTGGGCACTGCCCAGGGCCTCAGGCTGAGCTCAGGTGCCCACGGTGCCCACACAGCCCCTGCACAGCCAAGTGCCTGGACCAGCAGCTGCTGTTACCTAGCTTGGTTCTGGGCATCTCCACCTCAGAGCTGCTCCTTCACAGCTGGGACAGCTCCAGGGAAGGTCCTCTTCCAGCTGAGGATGCTGTACCCAATGTGCCACCATCGGTGTCACAGAACCAGGGAAACTCCAAGCACTGAGGTTTGCCACTTCCCCCCCTCCTCTCGCCCAGTTTCTCTCCTTCCTCAGTTCCCCACACAGCACTTTCACAGCAAGATCTTCACAGAGATGAGATCTTACATTTTCCTCTGTGAATTTTGTTTTCCCAGCCCCTGCCCAGTTCTCACCTTTCTGTGCCTCCACTGTCAGTACCAGGCTGTTGGAGCCACTTCCTGCAGCATGTCCACCCGACAGGACCACAGAGCCCTCCGGGAGGTGCAGCGTGGTGATGCTCTCCTCTCTGACAGCCTCAGGAGCTGACCTGTGAGCCACTGCAAGTCCTCACACCAGACCACCTCCAACCTCCTGCCTGCAGGGCCAAACTGTCTTCACCCCGAGGGGAAGGCTGAGAGCTGAGCAGGAGCGGTGCCACAGCTTCACAAGCAAACAGGGAAGAGCTGTGAAGGGGTCAGAGGGTGAAGATCACCCCCAAATCTGGTCCTAGTGAGATAGAGGATTCCCCTAATCCATTAATCCTTTCTCCAGTTCCGTGGTACCATGGGGTCAGTGCACACTCAATGTGATTAAAGTGCTGCAGGAACCTTGGGCCCATTAATCACTTTTATATTCTTCATTTCTTCAGTTGTGACATATAGCAAGGAGATAAAAGAAGCCCTCAGAGAATCCAGCCCTAGCTCTTATCTTCTGTTTGAACCCTTAAGTGCCAGCTTGGTTATTACTCATGCTCTTGACATTGAAGTTTTTCCCTGAGCAGTAACTCTGGCACTGAGGCTGCTGTGAGCAGTAATCTCTGGGATTTAGGCAGCTGCATGCTCAGGCAGACGTTCACCAGCAGAGCTGAGCCCTGGTGCCTGCTCCCTGTTCCCTCTGCTGAGCCCCAGCAGAGCTGGCTCTGGCCCACTCCCTCCACCTGCACTTGAGGATGAGGAGCATCAATGAAGTTAAGACCCCCAGGTGCAAGGAGAGCTCTCCAACCTGTCTGCACTGTCTAGGCCAGCATAGGTGAACCGCTTGGCTCTGCCAGGCCAGAGGACATCTCATGCACAGAGCCAGGGGCCGTGCCCAGCAGAGCTCACCAGGCTGCCCCCAAGGCCCCCAGGGCTGTGGTGGCTGGGAGGCAGCTGTGCTGTGCTGGGGCAGGGAGGCTCCCTGGGCTTGCATCCGTCACTGGTTCTGTCCAGGCTCTCCTGGCCAGCTGGTGCCAGAGGTTTCCAGGTTGTGCAAGAGGTGTGAGCTCCACACACACTCCTCAGGACACTGCCAGAGCCCAGGATGATGCAAGAACAATGAGATGGTTTCATCTCATTTCCCAAGAGCTGACACAAAGCCAGGGCTGTCCAGGCTGGCATGGGCAGAAGGCCTGGCTGCAAGCCAGTCACCAGCCCCTGGGCTTAGCACCACTCTTCCAGCAGTGGCCTGGGGAGGGGCAGCAGCAACATCCCAGAGCCACTCAGTCCGTGGGAGCTTTACCTCTGCTGATCTCCACTACACATTTTCCAGAGCAGGTTCCCAGCATAACTCCCAGTCTTTAGGACACATCCCACTGCCACCCAGTGCAGTTCTTGGGAAGGCAGCTGTCTGCTGCTGGGCACCTCCCTGAGGGCATGGCCCTCTAAATCAGTGCTCCTCCATGCCAGCCTATGGTCAAGGAAACCAAGGGCCTGCTGCCACTGTCAGGTGTGGATCTGCTACAGCCCAGTCTGAGAAAGCAAGGCCACAGTACCTCCTGAAGGACACCTAGCCCAGGCTGTACCCACCCTCCAGTCTGGGCAAGTTGGTGGCCAGGACACAGGGACAGTGTGTCCTGGTCACTCAGGTGTCCAGCTGGAGGCCTTTCCACACCAGAGGGAAAGATTTTGGCCAGAGGTTTAATTGACCCCAGCATGGAATTGCTCAGTTCAGCTGGAGGTGTGGGCAGCCAAGGTCTGTGAGCAGCAAATGAGCTCTGCCAAAGAGGTGATGGCAGCCCAAGGCAGGATCCTACACACATGCAGAGGTCCTCCAGTGCTGCTCAGAGCACAGGCAGCTTGCTGCAGTGAGTGGTGTCTGTGCAGTCTGACCTAGCACTTTCCTAGCTCAAGAATGGCAACAGTGTTCCTGCTGCAGTCTGCCTGTGGTCGCCAGCTGAGGCTGTGAACACTCACAGTCAGTCCTGATCCAGGAGGCAGTGCCCTCCTCAGAGTAGCTGCTCACTTGTCCCCGAAGGTCTGAAACCCACCTGACAACATTGCTTCCTTCCAGCTGCCCCCTGGCATGCTCAGAGCAAACCAATAAACCAAAGCAGTAATTATGGTTTGGTTTGGAAGGGGCCTTAAAGATCACAGAATCACAGAGCCACAGAACCATGCAGGCTGGCACAGGCCCTCAGGGGCACCAAGCCCAACCCAGAGCCCTGCTCTGCAAGATTCACCTCAAACCACAACCCCAAGCACCACATCCAAACCACCCTGACACACCCCCAGGCTGGGGGACTCCAGCACCTCCCTGGGCAGCTCATGCCAGGCCCTCACCACTCTCTCTGTGAAAAGCTTTTTCCTAATGTCCAATCCAACCCTCCCCAGGCTCAGCCTGAGGCCATTCCCCCTTGGTCTGTCTCCAGTTCCCTGTGAGCAGAGCCCAGCAGCAGCCTCTCCACAGTGTCCCTTCAGGTAGCTGCAGACAGCAATGAGCTCTGCCCTCAGCCTCCTCTTCCTCACACCAACTATCCCCAGCTCCCTCAGTCTCATAAGATTTATTCTCTAGGCCCTTCCTCAGCTTCTTTGCCCTCCTCTGGACCTGCTCCAGTACCTCCACAGCTCTCCTGTATTGCAGTGCCCAAAGCTGAACACAGCACTGAGCTGTGGCCTCAGCAGAGCCAAACACAAGAGGCCAATCTGCTCCCTGCTCCTGCTGGGCACAGCAGTTTTAATCCCAGCCAGGATGGCATTGGCCTGCTTGGTTGCCTGGGCACACTGCTGGCTCACACTCAGCTCCCTGGGCACACTGCTGGCTCACACTCAGCTCCCTGGGCACACTGCTGGCTCACACTCAGCTCCCTGGGCACACTGCTGGCTCACACTCAGCTCCCTGGGCACACTGCTGGCTCACACTCAGCTCCCTGGGCACACTGCTGGCTCACACTCAGCTCCCTGGGCACACTGCTGGCTCACACTCAGCTCCCTGGGCACACTGCTGGCTCACACTCAGCTCCCTGGGCACACTGCTGGCTCACACTCAGCTCCCTGGGCACACTGCTGGCTCACACTCAGCTCCCTGGGCACACTGCTGGCTCACACTCAGCTCCCTGGGCACACTGCTGGCTCACACTCAGCTCCCTGGGCACACTGCTGGCTCACACTCAGCTCCCTGGGCACACTGCTGGCTCACACTCAGCTCCCTGGGCACACTGCTGGCTCACACTCAGCTCCCTGGGCACACTGCTGGCTCACACTCAGCTCCCTGGGCACACTGCTGGCTCACACTCAGCTCCCTGGGCACACTGCTGGCTCACACTCAGCTCCCTGGGCACACTGCTGGCTCACACTCAGCTCCCTGGGCACACTGCTGGCTCACACTCAGCTCCCTGGGCACACTGCTGGCTCACACTCAGCTCCCTGGGCACACTGCTGGCTCACACTCAGCTCCCTGGGCACACTGCTGGCTCACACTCAGCTCCCTGGGCACACTGCTGGCTCACACTCAGCTCCCTGGGCACACTGCTGGCTCACACTCAGCTCCCTGGGCACACTGCTGGCTCACACTCAGCTCCCTGGGCACACTGCTGGCTCACACTCAGCTCCCTGGGCACACTGCTGGCTCACACTCAGCTCCCTGGGCACACTGCTGGCTCACACTCAGCTCCCTGGGCACACTGCTGGCTCACACTCAGCTCCCTGGGCACACTGCTGGCTCACACTCAGCTCCCTGGGCACACTGCTGGCTCACACTCAGCTCCCTGGGCACACTGCTGGGCTCACACTCAGCTCCCTGGGCACACTACTGGCTCACATTCAGCTGCCTGGGCACACTGCTGGCTCACATTCAGCTCCTGTCATGCCAGGCAGCATGGGGAGGGACACTTCCCACTATGTCAGGTTGCTCAAGGCCTCGTCCTTTGAACACTTCCAGTGTTGGAGCCTCTCTAACCTTTCCAGACACCCTGTTCCAGTGCCTCACCACCCTCATGGGGAAGAATTTCTTCCTAATATCTTATCTAAGTCAAATTTCTTCCAGCCTGAAGTCACTGCCCCTTGCCCTGTCTTGACTCCTTGTCAGCAGTCTCTCCCCAAGCTCTCCTGTAGCCCCTTCAGCTACGGGAAGGTTGCTCTAAGGTCTCCCTTGGGTCTCCCTGGGGTCTCCCTGGAGCCTTCTCTTCTCCAGGCTCAACCCTCCCAGCCTGTCCCCACAGGAGAGTTGCTCCAACCCTCTGATCACCTTCCATGATGTCTCCCACCCCCAAGCAATCCTTCTGCTCTCTGCACCCAGCCTGTCCCTCCAGTCCCACCTAGCACTGCCTGCAACCATAAAGGAAGCTGCTGAGGAGTGACCTTCAGTGCCAGTGCCAGATGGGTGCTGCAGCAGCACACCCAGCACAGTGCTGGCAACTCCTGGAGCTCACCCAGAGCAAGATGGAGCAGAGGAGGTTAGAGGCAGGGCTTGGACCCCTCTGGAGAAGGCTCACACTCCCTGTGGTGCTTTAGAAGCATTTTATGTTGCTGAAATTTCACAGCAGCCTCCACAACTGGTGACCCTTGCTGCAATTCTGCCATCCCATGTCCCTAGGTGCAGCCTAGCTCTGTGTTGTTGGTCTGTACCAGCTGGAGCCTTGTGCCTCTTCAGCAGCAGGAGGTCCTGCAGAGAGACATCAGTGCCATCTGCCCTCATGAGCCATAAGATCAGGCCAAATAAGATCAAGGCTTCAGCCTTCATTCCTCACCCCATGCCCCCAGTGTGGTGCAGGAAGGCTGCAGCACTGCCTGCAGCTCCGCATGGCACAGCATAGTGCCACACACAGCTCTGTGCATCCCTCTGCATGGCAGCAGCAGACCTGACCCCACAGAGCACAGTTTCTGCAGCCTCCATCCAGGAGTGTGACCTGCTGAGGCACATTCTCAGTGCCACAGCCTACATCTTGGAGCAGAATCACAGAATGGCCTGGTTGGGAAACAGCCTGAGCTCATGGAGCCCTTCCACAGCCCCTCCCTGCACACAGCTCTTACACCCTGCCCCTTCCATCCTCACCCAAACAGCTTTTAAACACCTCCAGGGATGGGGACTCCACCACTGCCCTGCACAGCCTGGGCCAGGGCCCAGAGAGCCTTTTGGTGAAGAAATTGTTCCTCATGTCCAACCTAGAGCTCTGCTGGGGCAGCTTAAGGCTCTTTCCTCTCGTCCTATCGCTTGCTCCTAGCAGAAGAGCCCAACCCCAGCTGGCTGCAGCCTCCTCTCAGGGAGCTGCAGAGAGCAATGAGCTCTGCCCTCAGCCTCCTCTGCTCCACACTGCACACCCCCAGCTCCCTCAGCTGCTCCTCCACAGACCTCTTCTCCAGACCCTTCCCCAGCATTGTTGCCCTTCTCTGGCCCTGCTCCAACCCATCAATGTCCTTGGTGTGAGTGGCCCAGAACTGAACCCAGGATTTGAGCTGTGGCCTCGCCAATGCCCTGGCCAGAGAGCCAATCCCTGCCCTGCTCCTGCTGCCCACACCAGTGCTGATCCAGGCTAGGCTGCTGCTGCCCTTCTTGCCCACCTGGGCACCCCCTGGCTCTGCTTCAGCTGCTGTCCACCAGCACCCCCAGGTCTTTCTCTTTTGAGCACTTTCCATCCACTCTGCCCTACGCCTGGAGCCTTCCTGGGGTTGTTGTGACCCCAGTGCAGGATCCAGCTCTTGGCTTTGCTAAACCTCATCCCCCTGAGCTCAGCCATGGATCCAGCCTGGGCAGATCCCTCTACAGAGCCTCCTGCCCTCCAGCAGATCTATACTGCCACCCAGCTGGGTGCCTCAACCCCTGGTCGAGGTCATGGATGAAGCTGTTAATCAGAACTGGTTCCAGTACCGAGCCCTGGAGGACATCCACACTGCAAAATGAGACTCTACTCGAGGCAGGACTGCTCAGTGCCTGCACCTCCCTCTTCGGCGAGAAGAGCCCAGGAGGAGCAGGCTGCACTGTTCAGGCAGAGCAGGGAAATGCTCAGCAGCTGCCGCGGTGGGACGCAGAGCAGAGAGCTGCCCGGTCCCGGCAGCTGGGCTCACCTCTGCGGGGAGAGCAGACTGAGCAGTGCAGGTGAATTCCATACAGAGCTCAGCTGCTTCCTCCCCTCCAGGGAGCCAGCCCAGGCGCTGCTTTCTCTACCAGAGATGGAGGTTTCCAATCTGTGTGCCGAAGAGCTGCAGCCGAACGCATCTTTTTACCCAGAGCAGACAAAGCCCATCAGGCTCTTCCCTCTCTTATCATTCCTGGCAGGAGGTGGTGGGTCCTGCTGACCTCATGTTTCACCGACAGAACAAATGACTTCTCCAGCAGCTCTCTGCTGGCAGGGATCCCTCCCGGAGCTCCGAAGGGCCCCTTGGCCGCTGCCGGATTGGTGCTTGCAGCCCCTGCAGGCGCTGTCCGCAGCGAGCGGAGCTGCCTCTGCTCCGAGCTTTCCTCCCTGCCGCTGCAAAGCCCTGGCCTGGGGCCAAAGCTCCGCCAGACACCACCAGAACAGGCTCATTTTTCTTCCCCGCGTTGGGGAAGGAAACAGCAGAAATGCTCTGCTTTCAAATGCTGTAACGAAATACAGACCTCAGTCGAGGTGACTCCTGAGCCTCCTCAGCCAGAGCCTTCCCTGCTGGCAGGGCTGCGCTGTCCTGCAGCCTGTCTGCCCCCAGCGCTGCGGGGGCTTGGCAGGGAGAGGAGCTCTGCCCTGCTCCCCCAGAGCAGCTCTGCTGGCGGGGAGCAGCCTGGATGGACAGACAGACAGACAGACAGACAGCAGCTGTCCCCCCGGAGCCTGTTCTGCAGCAGTGGGGCGGGTGGAAGGGTTTGCACGGAGCCACCCGCGGGGACTCCGAGGGGCATTGCTCTTTGCCTCAGGGGGTGCTGGTGCCCGTCGCTGCCTGTGCCCTGCAGCAGCACCCTGCAGTGTCCCGGGCAGAGCCTGCTCCCAGCCCCTGCTCTCCTTCACTCCCACCTGTGGCTGGGATCTGCAGACCTTCGTGCTCCTGTGCCTCCTGCCCAGCCCCATCCTCACAGCGCAAGGGCACAGCAGCTGCAGTGGGTCTGTGCCACTTGGCACCGGTGAGACTGCACAGAGTCACGGAACGGTAGGGGTGGAAGAGACCTCTGCAGGTCATTGAGCCCAAACCCCTTGCCAGAGCAGGTTCAGCTACAGAAGGTCACCCAGGATGACATCCAGGTGGGTTTCAGATGACTCCAGAAGAGACTCCACAGCCTCTGTGGGCAGCCTCCTGCAGGGTTCCAGCACTCTTACATTTAAGAAAGTTCCTCCTCACGTTCAGATGGAACTTCTGATGCTCCATCTGGTGCCTGTTACCCCTTGTCCTGTCACTGGGCACCACTGAGCACAGCCTGCTCCCATCCTGCTCCTGTCCTCCTGACACCTGCCCTTCAAGTATTGATCAGCATTGATTAGGCCCACCCCAAGCTGCTCTTTTCCAGCTCCAGGGCTCTCAGCCTTTCCTCAGCACAGAAATGCTCCAAGCCCCTCAGCAGCTTTGTGCCCTTTTGCTGTATCCTCCCTACCAAGTCCCTGTCCTCTCCTTCTGAGGAGCCCAGAACTGGACACAGGACCCCAGATGCAGAGCAGAAGGAGATGAGAACCTCCCTCTACCTGCTGGCCACACTCTTCTGAATGCACCCCAGGGCCCCATTGACCTTCTTGGCCAGGGGGGCACATTTCTGGCTCCTGGGGGTCTTTTCCACCAGCACTCCTGGGTTCTTCTTCACAAAGCTCCTTCCCAGCAGGTCACACCCAGCCTGTACTGATCCATCAGGGTTTCCCTCCCTGTAGATTTCTTTCTTGAGCACTGGTTTCAGTTCTGGGTCACTCACTCCAAGAAGGACATGGAGGGGCTGGAGCAGGGCCAGAGAAGGGCAAAAAAGGTGGGGAAGGGTCTGGAGAAGAAGTGTGGGGAGGAGCAGCTGAGGGAGCTGGGGGTGTGCAGTGTGGAGCAGAGGAGGTTGAGGGCAGAGCTCATTGCTCTCTGCAGCTCCCTGAAAGAAGATTTGAGCCAGCTCAAGGTTGGTCTCTTCTCCCAAGGAACAAGGATAGGACAAGAGAAAAGGGCCTCAGTTTGCCCCAGGGGAGGTTTGGGTTGGACATGAGGAACAATTTCTTCCCCAGAAATGTTAAGGCCTGGCCCAGGCTGTGCAGGGCAGTGGTGGAGTCCCCATCCCTGGAGGAATTTAAGAGCTGTGCAGCTGTGGTGCTGAGGGAGAGGGTTTCAGCAGTCAGTGTGCAGGAAGGAGGGTGCAGAAAAGCCCCTGAGGAGACAGAAGCTCCTTTGGGTTAATCCAAAAGACTGAAGTGTAGAGCTGGCAGAGGAGCTGCAGCAGTGGGACAGGTGGCAGCAGAGGCAGGAGACAGCTCCAGCTGGGCTCACCCAGCAGTGCCACAACCTCTCACAGCCCTGCAGCTCTTGCTATGAGCTCTCCGCACCACAGCACTCTTGTGGCACTCTCCAGCAGGATGCTGGCTGAGGGTCTCCAGCCTGTGGCTGGACACTGGTGGAGCTGGAGGCTTTGCAGCCATGAGTGCTGCTGTCTGAAATGCCTCCAACCCTGAGAGCCACCAAGACTGATCACAGCACCATAGAGCTGCTTGGGTTGGGCTCTGAGGTCATCCAGCCCAACCAGCAACCATGGGCACCAAACCCTGGCCCCAAGTGCCATGGGCACACCTTGCTGGAACACCTCCAGACAGGGCACTCCACCACCTCCCTGGGCAGCCTCTGCCAGTCCCATTCTTGCAGCACAGACATTTTTCCTCCTCTCCAACCTGACCCTCCCCTGGCACAATTTCAGTCTGAGGAGCCTGCAGCAGCCCTGCTGTTGACTGCTCAGCCTCATGCTGCTTTGCCTTCCCCTGAGGGTGCCCCATGGCCTCCCCTGCTGCACTGCTGCCTCAGCCCATGTCAGCTTCTCCAGGTCCAAGTGAGTACCTGAACAAAAAGAGTTTCCTGTAGTCCTCAGGACCTGTGAATCACTGACCTGGTCCTGCCCACTGAGGCTGAGCCCAGTGGCTGGTGGGGCTGGCACAGCTGAGCCCAGTGTGCCCAGGGCACCCCTGCAGACAGCACAGTCAGATGAGGTGGGCCGTGGAAAACATCTGAGTTGCAGACAGGAAGGTGGCTCAGGTGCTCCCTGCTACTTCCATCAGAAAAGAAAATCTCTAGCAGAAGAGCTTGAAGGCCAGGCCTGAAGCCACTGTGTGATGCACAGCCTTGGAACTTCCAACCTAGCCCTGCAAATCCAGGTTGGGTGTGAGGACACCCCATGAGGAATGGTGTCCAGCTCAGCCCCCAAACAGCCTTGGGCACGAGGTTCCTGGAGGAGAGGAGGACTCCTCTGGGCTGTGAATGGGAGCAGAGGGCTGGGGGAGGGCAGGATCCAGGCAGCTGCCTGCCTGCACAGCACCATGGCAGCTTTGTGCCCTTATCTGCCAGGTCTGAAGAGGAGCTCAGAACATGGACAACAACCTCCCTGAGCTCCTTGGGTGCTTGCCCCACACCTCCACCCCACTGCCTGGGACAAGGGAGGTGAGTGTGGGCAAGCTGCCCTCTGCAGCAGGTCACACACAAGAGCCTGCTGGAAAAGGCCTTCAGACAGAATCATAAAACCATTCATGCTGGCAAAGCCCTCAAAGACCACCAAGCCCAACCTCCTACCCACCATTTCCATGAGCACTAAACCATGTCCTGGAGTGCCACATCTGCTTGTTTTTTGAACACCCCCAGGGATGGACAGGCTGCAGAGGTGTGCCTGAGCCAACCTCAGGGCATTCAACAAGGCCAAGTGTAAGGTCCTGCCCCTGGGTAGGCACAATGCCAAGCACAGCTCCAGGCTGGGTGGGGAATGGCTGAGAGCAGCCCTGAGGAACAGGCCAGATGCAGACTGGCACTCAGCACTCCTCACAGGATGTCTGAGCAGGGGCACAGCTCCAGCCTGCCACTGCTGCCCTGGGAACTGAGTCCCTCTGCCCCATCTGATCTCTGCCTGGCATGCACAGCCCTGCCTCTGAGAGCTATCTGAGCTGGCTCTCAGTACCAGGATCCTGGGACTGAATATCTGAGAGCAGAGATGGAGTCAGGTCTTGAGCAGGACTGTGTCAAGCAAAAGCTGTTGCTGTTCTCTTTGGCATGGTCACAGAACCATAAAGATAGAATCATAGAATGGGAAGGTTGGAAAGGACCTCAAGGATCATCCAGTTCCAACCCCCTGCCA
>VWZE01002907.1:46438-59628 GCA_013396675.1 Eubucco bourcierii
CCACCCCGACCCAGTTTTACACATGTGGCCTGCTGCAGTGTGGCAGTGGCTGCTTGACTGCATCTGCAGTGTCACTACAGCTCTGCTGGGGCTGGCCACAACGTTTCAGGCAGTAAAGTAGGATTGTGTAATTAATGAACCTGGTTCCTACATCTCCATATGACTAAAACTATCTCCTGAAGCATCCACACTGAGCTGAGCTGCACAGGCAGGTTCAGATGGCATTGGATGTTCTGTACCCTCCCATCTGCTCCCTTTGCTTTTGTACAGAAGCCATAATGCCACCTACTGGCACAGGACCCAGCAGGAAATCTGGAAAACCTCTTGGACGTCTGCAGTAGGACAAAGAGGTTTTACTTACAGTCACAGAATCACAGAGCTGCCAGGGCTGGAAGGGACCTCAGGGATCATCCAGTTCCAACCCCCCTGCCACGGGCATGGACACCTCACACTAGGGCAGGTTGCTCAGAGCCACATCCAACCTGGCCTGAAAAACATCCAGGGATGAGGCTTCCACCATTCCCCTGGGCAACCTGTGCCAGGCTCTCACCACTCTCATGGAGAAGAACTTCTTCCTAACACCCAATCTGAATCTGCTCACTCCTAGTTTTGCTTCATTTCCCCCAGTCCTATCACTTCCTGACACCCTGAAATGTCCCTCCCCAGATTTCCTGTAGCCCACTTCAGATCCTGGCAGGCCACAGTAAGGTCTCCTTGGAGCCTTCTCTTCTGCAGACTGAACGTCTCCAACTCTCTCAGCCTGTCCCCACAGCAGAGCAGCTCCAGCCCTCTGAGCAGCTTTGTGGCCTTCTCTGGACACCTTCCAGCACCTCCAGGTCTTTCCTCTAACAAGGGCTCCAGAACTGGGCACAGTGCTCCAGGTGGGGTCTCAGCAGAGCAGAGCAGAGGGGCAGAATCCCCTCCCTGGCCCTGCTGCCCACACTGCTCCTGCTGCAGCCCAGGCTCTGGTTGCTCTCTGGGCTGCCAGTGCTCACTGCTGGCTCATGTTGAGCTTCTCCTCCACCAGCACCCCCAGGTCCCTCTCCCCAGGGCTGCTGTCCAGCCAGGCACTGCCCAGCCTGTATCAGTGCTTGGGATTGCCCCAACCCAGATGCAGATACCTCCCTCCCTGGCTCCAGGTTTGTCTCCCTGGCTGAGTCCCAGGTGATCCAAGATCCTTCAACTGCCTCTCACAAGACTGTTGAAAGCCCCAGCAAATGCTGTCAGCCTTCTCTGCCTGCTGTTTTGACATACCCAGAGAACATTAACACAACCTTTGTGCAGACAGTGCCAGGCACATGCTGTCCTACCACCCTGTCATCCATGACCAGCACCCCAGTGCTGCCTTGATCTCTGCAGAATTTGTTACTCATAAACCCTGCACAAGCACCAAAGCCTCAGCCTGGACGGGGCCCAAAACTTGTCACCAGTGCCTGTTACAGCTCCCTTCATCTCACCAGGGATAAAACATCAAACCCACAGCCTCAGACAGCAACACAAGGACTTGGAAGGAACGCTGGCTGTGACTGATGGGTCCTGCACAAGCTGTGTGCTTGTCCCATGTGCTACAGAAACTCTCTGGGTTGCTGTGGGGAGGCAATGGAGAACGCAAATAGGCTGAATTCAGGAGTGGTTTGCACACAACTCCTCAGCCAAAAGGCTGGCACCACCAAACTGCATTTCACCTGTGCCAGGGACAGGTGAAAAATCGGCCTGCCAGTACCTGAAGGGGCTTGCAAGAAAGCTGGGGAGGGACTTTTCAGAGTGTGAGGGAGTGACAGGATAGGGGGAATGGATCCAAACTAGAGGAGGGGAGATTTAGATTGGACATAGGAAGTAGTTCTTCATCATGAGAGTGATGAGAGACTGGCACAGGTTGTCCAGGGAGGTGACCAAAGCCTCATCCCTGGAGGTTTTTCAGGTCAGGCTGGAGGTGGCTCTGGGTAACCTGATCTAGGGTGAGTGTCCCTGCCTGTGTCAGAGGGGTTGGAACTGGATGATTCCTGAGGTGCCTTCCAACCCTGACAATTCTCTGTGTGATTCTGTCTGAAAAGCAGAAGGAAGAAAGAGCTGTGAAGCCTGCATCCCTCCTAGCTGACGTTTGAGTTGGGGGATGACTCTTCCTCATCCTCACCTGCTCATGAAGACGACCCTTTGTATGACCAACCCCTTCACACACCACCCAGCTTGAACTCCTGCCCCCAGACTCTCCCTCTGAATCCCTCGGGAAGCAAAGCCCAAGGATGAGCTCCTGCTGCCCGCTGCCAAAGTGACCTTTCCACAACCCACTCCTGCGGAGTGATCTCCCCAGGCTCTCCCTCTGAATCCCTCGGGAAGCAAAGCCCAAGGATGAGCTCCTGCTGCCCGCTGCCAAAGTGACCTTTCCACAACCCACTCCTGCGGAGTGATCTCCCCAGGCTCTCCCTCTGAATCCCTCGGGAGGCAAAGCCCAAGGATGAGCTCCTGCTGCCCGCTGCAAAGTGACTCTTCCACAACCCACTCCCGCGCAGCGTTGGCCGCGGGCGCTCCGCAGCGGAGCAGGCGATGGGGACGAGGAGCTTGAAGCCATCTGGTCGTGTTTCCAAGCTCCGGCCCTTTGGAAGGAGCCCCAGCGAGAGGGGGGCAGAGACATCAATCCTGCGCTCCGGCAGCCACCAGCCGGCGCGGGCTGTGCGGAGCGGCCGCGCCCGCTGCGAAGTGTCGAGCAGTTTATTTTTCTTCCAACCTGGGCCGGGGCTGAGTTTGGGACTCTCTGTTTAGCTTTTCAGCCCGCAGTTACTTTTGTGTAAACAGTTTATTTAACATCATTTTTGGCACTTCTTCAGTAAACCCACCATAATAATCCTCCTGGCAGACCAAACAGATGGCAGATTAGCAGACAAAGCTGCTGTAAAACACCAAATTACCCATCCCCTGCTTTCCTGTTTCCCCGAGATGTGAGGGCTTGCACTTAGCTGTGTTTACTCCTCGCCGCGGGGCTGCACCGGCAGGTCACGGAGCTGCTCCTCGCCGCGCTCAGCGCAGCCCCAGCGGCATCGCGGAAGCAGGGAGGGAGGAGGGGGGAAAGGAGCTCTTGGCCCTCGGAGAAGCTCATAAAACATGCTGGGGTGCTGCCTGCCGCTCTGCAGGGAAGGTATGCTGGCCTGATCCAGATTGGAACCGATTCCAGCCCGGCGCTAAAGTCACCTATTGCTTACATTTCGTTTTTAATGTGCTGGGGTTCAATAAAAGTTTATCGTCCCCATTAAAACGGTGCCTATTGGAACTGCTGTAATCTCGTTAGTGCGCTGAAACCACATGAAAGGGCTGCAGCCCGCCGAGCAGGGGCAGAGCAGTTGCTTTTTGGAGCATAAATCACATAAAAGCAAAAGAGTAATCAGGCAGAGGCGCAGTGCCTGTCACCTGCGCTGCCCACCCGCTGCTGCCAGGGGAAGGACCAACCCCCCGGGGCCTGGGCAGGGCTGCCAGCTGCGGACAGAGCTGCTGCTGGCAGAGGCACGGTGGTGCCCATAGCATGTCTGGGGATGGTGCCCTGCCCCGAGCCACTCCGAGGAGGAAAGGGTGGGAGAGAGCAGTGCACCTCTGGGCATTGAACTCAGAGAGTGCCCAGTGGTGCCCTTGCCATCGTGCCTAGTGAGAGGCCATGGGGCAGCAGTGGCACTGTGAGAAAGGTTGGGGAGATGTGAATTGGTTTGGAAGTTCCAGAACCAGCATTAGGTTGGCACAGAGTGGCAGAGGGTATCCAGCCCCTCCAGCCTGCCAACTCCTCCCTCATCCCAGTTGACAACAGAACAGACACCTGCAGGGTGCAGCCCAAGAGCATCCTGCAGGTTGCCTCTGGCTGGAGGTTCCACCAGGAGATGCCCTGTGCCACCACAGGGCTCTGCAGTGCTCAGCCTTGTGCTACCTGGGCAGGGGTTTGAGCTGTGTGGAGAGCTGCTGGGGACTGCTGAGCCACCAGAACCTCTGCTTCAGGCATGCCAAAGCAGCCTGCAGGCTGCTCTAGGGCAGGGGTCCCCAACCTGCACACTGTGCCAGCCCCAAAGACCTGTTCCCATGGACCTGCTCACCCAGCCCTGTGCCCTGGGCATGAGTGGGGGCTCACCTGGGCACACTGACCTTGCCCTGGGCTTCTTAGGTTGGAGATGAGGAACAGCTTCTTTGCTGCAAGAGTGGTCAGAGAGTGGCACAGGCTGAGTCCTCAGCCAAGGAGGTGTGCAACAAATGTGTGGCCATGGCACCTGGGGCCATGGTTTGGTGGTGCCACAGCAGTGCTCTGTTAATGGTTGGACTTGAGGATCATAAAACTCATTTCCTGCCCAGGGTTCCCTGGTGCTGTCTTAAGATACCTTCACTGTGACTATAAAGCCTGAGCAAAGAGCAGGGGCAGGGCATGCCTGGAGCTCTGAGCTTGTATCATTGGTTAGGAGCAAGGCAGGAGCACGGAGTGAGCCTGCCCTGTGCTCATGGCCTTATTAAAACAAGCTCAGGTCTCAAGGAGAAGGCCTTGGGGGTGTGAGTTGGTGCCCAAGTGCCCAGCAGGCAGCACTGGTGGCTGGCAGCACAGAGGCAGCTGTGTGCTGGCTGCAGGCAGAGCAGGGAGAGCAGCAGCACAGTGAGGGGATTCTGCCCCTCTGCTCTGCTCTGCTCAGCCCTCACCTGCAGCACTGCCTCCAGCTCTGGGCAACCCAGCACAAGGAGGCCCTGGAGCTGCTGGAGAGGCTCCAGAGGAGGCCACCAAGATGCTGAGAGGCTGCAGAAGCTGTGCTGTGGGACCAGGCTGGGAGAGTTGGGGCTGTGCAGCCTGGAGAAGAGAAGGCTCTGGGGAGAGCTCAGAGCAGCCTTGCAGTGCCTGAAGGGGCTGCAGGAGAGCTGGGGAGGGACTTTGGGCAAGGGCTGGGAGTGGCAGGCAGAGGGACAATGGAGCTGGGAGAGGGGAGAGTGAGAGTGGGGCTGAGGAAGAGATTGTTGAGAGGGAGGGTGGGGAGAGACTGGCACAGGCTGCCCAGGGAGGTTGTGGTGCACAGAAACACAGAGCAGATCTGTGGACAAATACTTCTGCTCTGGAGCTGGCTCATGTTGACAGTGATAATTGAATCCTCTGAGCAAAAGCTTTCCTCAGTATTCCTTTCACAGCCACAAACCCAGAAGCCCATCATGACCTACACACATCCTTGGCACCCGAGGCACTGCACACCCCTCAGGTATGTCCCCACCTGCACAGACATCCAGGCCCTGACCTGCTCCCTGCCTGCCAAGAGGCAAACTTGAGAAGAAAGAGGAGCACAGAGCTGCCACATGGAATGACAGAATTATTTGGGTTGGAAAAGCTCTCTGGGATCACCCAGTCCAATGACCAACACCATGGTCACCAAACCATGGGCACACCTTGCTGGAACCCCTCCAGCCATGGGCACTGCAGCACCTCCCTGGGCAGCCTCTGCCAATCCCTGACCACTCTTGCACCACAGACATTTTTCCTGCTCTCCAACCCAGCTCTCCCCTGGCACAATTCCAGGTCCTTTCCTCTCCTTCTATCACCTGCTCCCATGGAGCAGATCCCAACCCCCAGCTGGCTGCAGCCTCCTCTCAGGGAGTTGCAGAGAGCAATGAGCTCTGCCCTCAGCCTCCTCTGCTCCACACTGCACACCCCCAGCTCCCTCAGCTGCTCCTCCCCAGCCCTCCCCAGCTTGGTTGCCCTTCTAACCCAACTCTTTGTTCTCCAGCAGCCTGGAAATTACAGCTAATGACACAGGAGGATGGAACACAGGCAGTGACCAGAGAGGGTCCTTCAGGGATGCTGTGGCTTCTGTGTGTCCCTGCACTCAGAAGGTCCAGAGAGGATGCAAGGTCTGGAATCATGAATAGATGTGTGATGGACCCCCCTGTGTCATGGACCCCCCTGTGTCATGGACCCCCAGGCTACTTTGGGTGGAAGGGGCCTTCAAAGCTCCCCCAGTGCCACCCCTGCAGCCAGCAGGGACATCCCCAGCCAGAGCAGGCTGCTCACAGCCCCACACACCCTGACCTGCAGTGCTGCCAGCCATGGGGCAGCTCCCACCTCTCTGCCCAGCCTGGCCCAGGCTCTGCCCACCCTCAGGCCCAAACATTTCTCCCTTCTCTCCACTCTCCATCTCCCTCTGGCAGGTCAAAGCCTCCCCCCTTGGCCTGTCCCCACAGGCCCTGCTCAAAGCTCTGTCCCCAGCTCTCTGCTCAGCCCTTGAAGCACTGCAAGGCCTCCAGAAGCTCTCCCTGGAGCTTCTCTCCNCCTTCCTGCCCATCTGAGCAAGGCCTCCCCTCTGCTCTTGCTGCTCTTTTGCTTCCCAGCTGTCAGCCGCTGCACACGCTGCCAGTGGGGCTCAGGTCAGCTGAGAGGAGTGGGATGGATCTCATCCTGATGCCCACCCTGGCCGAGGGCACCTATGGCCCTGCCATGCTGGTGTGCGGGCATCCTTCCATCAGCACTTATGCCTTACTGCCAGGTCCTGGAAGTCTTGATGCATGAAAATCCTGCACCCTGGAGCAACTCACTGGTGGCCAACACAGTGCTTGGCTGATACAGCTCACAGCCACAGAGCTGTGCCCAGAGGAGCCGTGTGGCACTGAGCCCACACGAGGCCCAGAGATGCCATCACAGCACAGATGTCCATGGGGAGACCTCTAAAGTCACCTGAATGGGCAGGGCAGGTGCAGGGTCACAACCCTGGAAGGGGTTGCCCAGGGAGGTGTTGGAAGTCTCAGTCCTGGAGGTGTTTAAGACCAGACTGGATGAGGCTCTGGGCAGCCTGATCTAGGGTGAGGTGTCCCTGGGCATGGCAGGGGGGCTGGAACTGGATGATCCTTGTGGTCCCTTCCTACCCTGACTGATTCTGTGATTCTGTGATTCTGATTCTGTGATTCTGTGATTCTGTGATTCTGATTCTCTGATTCTGTGACTCTGATTCTATGATTCTGCAATTCTGTGATTCTGATTCTGTGGTTCTGTGATTCTATGACTCTGATTCTCTGACTCTGTGATTCTCTGTGCAAAAGATCCCCCTGGAGATGTCCAGCTGGACCCAGCAGGGCTGGATGTGCCCAGAGGCAACTGCCAGGCAGCTCTGGCTCCAAGGCAAAGCAAACTTCTGAATGGTGGCTTGGAGCAGCTTTTCATCAGGGATAAAGGAAAACATTTCTTCTCCCAAAGCCTGCTCTGGGGAGTCTCTGACCTGTCTGAGCCCAGCGCTTGCAACACCTGGAGCTCCAGGAGCAGACCTCCTGGCTGATTCTCTGGTTCTAAAGGCTTTGTGCCATGGTTGCAAATAGCAGGGAGGTTGCTGCTTGCTCAGGAGTTAGCATCTGAAGAGGCTGAAGCTGCTCACAAGAGCCAGGTGGGCAGAGGAGATGTGTGCCCAGGTCTGACTGCATTAGTGAGTGAGAGGAGCCAGGCAGCATTTCTGTGTCACTTCTGGTGCCTGCAAAGCACTCCAGGGCCTTTGGGCAGAGGGGGGTCCAGGTGAGCTCCTGTCCTCAGAGCCACTTGCACACAGAAGCCCTTTCCCACCACCATCCCATGGCTGAAGGGCTCTGGAGCAGGATTTATTTACCCCTTATTAAACCTCTGGCTGAATGCAGCCAAGTTCACAGGGTCTGAGGAGGATTTTGCCCCTCTCAGGTGACTGCCTGCGTTCACCACTTCAGAGGGAATGAACAAGCATGAAATTGAATTCCCACTCAAACCCCTGAACCAGAACTGCTCCTCTTAATCTTTCTGTTGAGGACAGGATGAGACTGAAGCCACTCTGTGCATGACAGCCCTCCAGCAGCATTCACTGAGGTGGAGAGCAGGAGCTGTGTGTTCCCTTCTGCTGGGTAAGCAGCACAGAGCAGCAGTGCTGCTGCCAGAGCCCCTGGGAACTCAGCTGGGGGCAGCAAACAGTCAGGGACTCAGAGAGTCACAGAGGGCACTGGGTCGGAAGGGACCCTAAAGGGCATCATGTCCACCCCCACTGCAGGCACAGGGACAGCTCCAGCCAGAGCAGGCTGCACAGGGACACAGCAAGGTTGAGCTTGGGTGGCTCCAGGGATGGAGCCTCAAGCACCTCCCTGGGCAACCTGTGCCAGGTTCTGCTCACCCTCACTGGGCACAACTCCCTCCTGAGGTCCAACCTAACTCTGCCCTGCTCCAGTTCCAAACCATTGCCCTCATCCTACCCCCACAGCCCCTCCTGAGCAGTCCCTCCCCAGCCTGCAGGCAGGTCCCCTTCAGATATTGAAATGCAGCTCTGAGCTCTCCCTGGAGCCTTCTCTTCTCCAGGCTGCACAGCTCCAACTCTCCCAGCCTGTCTCCAGCTCTTTGTGGTCTCCTCTGGACTCTCTCCAGCAGCTCCAGGTCCTTCTTGTGTTGAGGTCCCCATGTCTGGCCCCAGCCCTGCAGGTGAGGTCTGAGCAGAGCAGAGCAGAGGGGCAGGATCCCTTCTCTCCACCTCTGCTTTAGCTGCAGCCCAGGTTGGCACTGCTCATGGGTGAACTGAAGCAGAAGGTTAGGCACAGGGCAAGCAACACAGCTGGGAGGCCTTGTGCAAGAGGAAACAACTTTTGCTTCCCCAAACAGGCATCTTGGAGCTACCACAAACCACTGCTCACCTGATTTAAGACTTGTTGCTGTCTTGTGGACAAAGCTTTTTCTTTGCACAGCAAAAAGCAGAGCTGTGTCAGCCCAGATTTTATCTGAGCCATCAGCTCTCTGCCAAAGGTCTGTGATGCTGAGGCACCCAAAGGGCCAGGGAGGCCATCAGAGGGATGGAGAACATCCCCCTGGGGGCTTGTTCAGAGAGTTGGGGCTGTGCAGCCTTGGGAAGAGAAGGCTCCAGGGAGACCTCAGAGCTGCATTTCAGTATCTGAGGAGGACCTGCAGGCAGGCTGGGGAGAGACTTTTGCTGAGGGTGTGTGGAGACAGCCCAAGGGGGAATGGTTTGGAGCTGAGGCAGAGCAGGGTTAGAGTGGAGCTGAGGAGGAAGCTCTGCACTATGAGGGTGGTGAGAACCTGGCACAGGCTGCCCAGGGAGACTGTGGATTCTCCCTCCCTGGAGGTGTTCAGGACCAGGCTGCAGAGGCTCCAGAGGAGGCCACCAAGATGCTCAGAGGCTGCAGAANCTCTGCACTATGAGGGTGGTGAGAACCTGGCACAGGCTGCCCAGGGAGAACTGTGGATTCTCCCTCCCTGGAGGTGTTCAGGACCAGGCTGCAGAGGCTCCAGAGGAGGCCACCAAGATGCTCAGAGGCTGCAGAAACTGTGCTGTGGGGCCAGGCTGGAAAAGTTGGGGCTGTGCAGCCTGGAGAGGAGAAGGGGCTGAAGAAGTGTCTGAAGGGGCTGCAGGAGAGCTGGGGAGAGACTTTGGGCAAGGGCTGGGAGTGGCAGGCAGAGGGACAATGGAGTTGGGAGAGGGGAGAGTGAGAGTGGAGCTGAGGAAGAGATTGGTGAGAGGGAGGGNGAGTGGAGCTGAGGAAGAGATTGTTGAGAGGGAGGGTGGGGAGAGACTGGCACAGGCTGCCCAGGGAGGTTGTGGAGCACAGAATGGGATCCCATTCTGTGCTTCTGTGCTCCACAACCTCCCTGGAGGTGTTCAAGGCCAGACTGGATGAGCAACCTGTGCTGGTGGGAGGTGTCCCTGGGCATTGGGCAGCGGTTTGGAGCTGGATGATCTCTGAGGTCCCTTCCACCCCAACCTATTCCATGACTCCAGGAGTCTATGGAAGCAGCAGTGGAGTCTTTCTGGCAGGCCCAGATTGTGAGGGTGACCAAAATGCTGAGGTTTTCCATGGCATTTCCCAGAGCAAATTGCTCTGCTGAGAGAAACTGGAAATAGCAAACCCCTTGCAAGTGGCAGAGGTGTTTGAAGCTGCTCACAATGGATTTAACAGCCCACAGCACTCAGAGCACCCCCAGGGCAAGGCATTATCCTTGAGGCTGCTGCAAGCAGCCATGCACAGGACCCTGATTCCATCAGAGTGAGGTTCTCTTTCTGTTGGAGGCCCTCTTCAGCTTTCCTCTGGACCCCCCTTCAAGCACCGAAGTGCCACAATGAAGTCTCCCCATGCTGAACAACCCCAGCAGAAGTCTCCCCATGCCGAACAACCTCACAGCAGAGGTGCTCCAGGCCCCTGACCATCTTTGGTGCCTCCTCTGGACCTGCTCAAGGTTGTCCAGACCTGCCTTACGCTGGAAGCCCCAGAGATGGGCAAAGTCCTGCAGGTGAGGGTCTCCAAGAGCAGAATAAAGTGAGACAATCTTCCCCTGCTCAGCCTGCTGGCCACAGTTCTCCTGAGGTGGCCCAGGCTGTGGCTGCCTCCCTGGGTTGAGTGCACTTTGCTGGCTCACATTCAGCCCCCTCAAGGCCTCCTCTGCAGGGCTGCTCTCAGTTACACTCATCCCCTAGCCCTCACCCAGCACAGAGGTTGCCCTTGCCCAGCTGCAGGACCTGGCACTTGCCCTTGGTGATCATGGGCTGGGTTGGGCACCTCTGCAGCCTGTCCATGGCCCTCTGGATGGATCCTTTCCTTCAAGGGCCTGTTGCACCCTTCAACTGGGTGTCTCCTGCAGGATGAATCATCAGAGCAGGGCTCAGATTAGAAGGGGTCCTGGAGACCACCCACTGCAAACCCTGCCAGGCTCAACCAAGTGTCTGCTTTCACCCAAGTGCCTCCAGCCAAGTGCCTGCTCAAGGCCTCAGCCAACCTGGACTTGCTGAGGGTTGACTTCACCTCACTCAAGCCCATGCCTACTGCAGACCACTGCTCACCAGCAGCCTGCCCCTGGGTTTCTTTTCTGTTTGGCAGTGCTGTGGTGATTGCTCACTCTTCTAAAAGATGGAGATGCCATGGAGTCATGCAGCTGTTGGAAAAGACCTCTAAGTCCAACCATCAGCCAGTACTTGATGGAGGTGGCTTACAAGCAGAGACTGCTTGCAAAGGCCTGCAGGGACAGGAGGAGGGCAATGGTTTGCAGTGAGAGCAGAGCAGACTCAGATTGGATGTGATGAACAAGTTCTGCACCAAGGAGGGTGCCCACTGCAGCAGGCTGCCCAGGGAGGTGGTTGAGGCCCCATCCCTGGAGACATTCCAGGTGAGGCTGGGCAGGGTTGTGGGCAACCTGCTCTATGGAGGATGTCCCTGCTGAGTGCAGGCCCCCCATGAGTTCTGAGCTCCCTCCCAACCCAGACCCTTCTATGATCCTATGACTCCAACAGCCCTTTGCTGGGCTGAGGATGGGCAGCCCCATGGTCATGCAGGGTAGCTGGACCCACACATCCAGCTGAGCCCACGAGAAGATCAAATGTGGTTTCTGGAGGGGAGAATTACAGCAGAAAGAGAGTTCCCTGCAGAGAACTGAGTGTTCCTGAGAGCAGACACTCAGCCCAGCAGCCCCTGGGTGAAGGTCCAGGATGTGTACAACAAATATCTCCCAGGCAGAGGGATTATTATTTCTTTTTTGCTGTTGTTGTTGTTGTTAAGATCTTTTCCTGAAGCCTCCAGAGCTGGGGATGCAGAGACAGAAGAATTTAGTGGCTCTGGCTCCCCGAGCAGAGCTTTGAAACCTCAGGGATAGTTCAGCAAGGGCAATAAATGTGTTTCCTCTGCTTGCATGGAACACTGTGCAGATTCCTGTCAGGAGGAATGAAAACAGGAGTTGGGGCAGCAAATGATAATGAAGCCTCCATCTGCCTTTCAGGAGGTCAATGCCAGATCACAGAGCTCAGGTCCGCGCCAAGAATCCGAGGGAGGTTTCCTGGAGCAAGCTCAGAGCACGAACAGCCTCAGCACACCAGTCCCAATGGCCTGCACCAGAGGAGTGTCTGACAGCTCTGAGGGGCACCAGAGAGCTCTGGCACACACCTGGCACTCGGTGCCCTGCTGCAGAGTGATGTTTTGGGTTTTTTTTTTGCCCAAGCAGAAGTTTATAGAATCATAAAACAAGTAAGGTTGGAAGGGACCTCAAAGTTCAGTCTGCTATAGGCAGGGACACCTCTCACTAGAGCAGGTCACTCAAGGCCTCATCCAGCCTGGTCCTGAACACCTCCAGGGAGGTTGTGGAGCACAGAAGACCTTCAGGGAGGTTGGGGAGCACAGAAGCACCCAACGTGATCAAAGATCACGTTGGGTGATTCTGTGCTCCACAACCTCCCTGGGCAACCTGTGCCAGTGTCTCCCCACCCTCAACCTGTGTCAGTGTCTCACCACCCTCACTGCAAACAACTTCCTCCTAACATCCACTTTCAATCTCCCCTCTGACACTCCAAACCCATTCCCCTTGTCCTGCCATTCCCAGCCCTTCTCAATAGTCCCTCCCCAGCCTTCCTGCAGCCCCCTTCAGACCCTGCAAGGCCACTCCAAGCTCTCCTGGAAGCCTTCTCCTCTCCAGGCTGCACAGCCCCAACTCTCTCAGCCTGTCCTCACAGCAGAGCTGCTGCAGCCCTCTCAGCATCTTGGTGGCCTCCTCTGGACTGGCTCCAACAAATGTGAATGCAAAAAACAAACCCCAAACCAACCCCAAACAAGCAACTCCTCTGTCTCCCCTTGAACTCTTGGGAGAGTTGGCATGGGAGGAACCCAGGAGAGCCCTTCAGGAGTAAACATCTCACAGTGATTAAAAGCAAACAAGCAAACAGTCCCTGTGGAACTCCCCAAACACGAACAGGTTATTAAAAGGACTGAGAAAGAACAAATTCATTCCTCACTGCCTCCCCACACAGTCCCCACAACCCTTTGGCCTTGGCTGGACCTGCCTGGATGCTGCAGCTCTGCAAGCTGTGGTGTCAACATGGCATGGCCCAGGAGTGCCCAGCAGCAAGCAGTGTGGGCACAGGTGTCATAGAATGAGAGCATTTTAGGGACTGGAAGGGACTTCCAGAGAGCAGTGAGTACAGCCCTGCCTGAGCAGAGCAGGCACCCAGGAACACACCCAGCTGGGGCTGGGAGGTGTCACAGTGTCACAGTGTCACGGTGTCACAGTCTCACAGTCTCACAGTGTCACAGTGTCACAGTCTCACAGTGTCACAGTGTCACAGTATCACAGTATCACAGTGTCACAGTGTCACAGTCTCACAGTCTCACAGTCTCACAGTCTCACAGTCTCACAGTCTCACAGTGTCATGGTGTCACAGTCTCACAGTCTCACAGTGTCACAGTCTCACAGTCTCACAGTCTCACAG
>VWZE01002911.1:25208-40723 GCA_013396675.1 Eubucco bourcierii
AGGACAGAAGCAGCAGCTGAACCCTGAGCAGTGCTACTGAGGTTCCACAGTATCTCTTCAGCAGGCAGACTTGCTCTGGAGCAGTGGAACTTTGATCAAGACACATTAAGCAGAGGCTGAGACACTAATTGATGAGCCGTACTTGTGTAGGCATCTACAGTTCTCACACACAGCAAACCATCTGCAGTTCCTTCCTTCCTCTTTATCCACTCACCTTGCAGCCCACAGCTTCCCTTCCCTTCCCTTCCCTTCCCTTCCCTTCCCTTCCCCCTCCATAAGCAACACAAATCAAACCCTACTGGCAGCATGGGCAAGGAAACACAGAGCTTGGCACACACCAAATATTTGGTGCTTTAGCTACCTTCCCAAGCCTCTTGGCTGAAGGCAGAGCTGGGCAGAAAGACAAGCAGGAAAGACAAGCACTGGGCCTCTGATGAATGTTTTGTCCCTTTAATTCCCTTTCCCCTCTACAGCTGAGGCATGAAAGGTGTCCTCTGTGTAGAGGTCCCTGGTGGAGTGAAGACCTGGACACACAGACTCCTACATTTGTGTGCATATAGATCATAGAATCATAGAATGGTAAGGTTGGAAGGGACCTCAAGGATCATCTAGTTCCAATCCCCCGCCATAGGCAGGGACACCTCCCACTAGTACAGGTTACTCAAGGCCTCATATGCGTGTCCTGACTGGGTTTTTTCGTGCCAGAGATCCTCTGGCCTTGAAAATTAAGGTGTTTCATCTCCATTCAATCTACACTCAGACATTTTGAAAGCACTCATTCACCCTGCACCACACAGATACTTAACAGAGGCACATTATTACACTTCATTACACACAGCACTTCTCACTGGCATCCTGGCTTCACTCCTAGTTTTGTGGTCTCCAATATTAGATAGATAGCATATTTGGGCAATTTTTCCTTTGAAATTCTGAACCTAAATCAAGAAAGGAATTTGTATGAAGACAGAAAGCATTCCTTGGGCAGCTCTGGGTGTAAGAAGTGATCCTGCCGTACAGATGCGGAGCCTGACAGGTAACTTCCATGCACTAGGGACTTCCAGAGACCATTAGGGCAAATGAGCCACATTAGACATAATTCCATCTAGCTGCTTCCAGACAGGAAGGATTTAACCATCATCAATATGTATAATCTAGCAGGGACATGGGGTTAGGGCATCTCAGTCCCTTGCTTACATCAAATGCTCTTTTTACCTCTTCATATGAACCAGAACCCCTTACAGACATGGAAAAGCTTACAGACATCTGAACCCTGAGATAAAAATCACAGAATCACAGACACATTCAGGTTGGTAAAGCCCACCATGAGCACCAAGTCCATCCTAGAACCCTACTCTACAAAATTCACCTTAAACCATAGCCCCAAGCACCACATCCAAACCACCCTTAAACACATCCAGGCTTGGGGACTCCACCACCTCCCTGGGCAGCTCATTCCAGTCCCTCACCACTCCCTCCATGAAAAACTTTTTTCTAATGTCTAATCTAAACCCACCCAGTCTCAGCTTGAGGCCATTATCCCTTGTTCTGCCTCCAATTACCTGTGAGAAGAGAAGAGACTAGCAACAGCCTCTCCCAGTCTCTCTCAGGTATCAGAGTCTCACAGTATCACCAGGGTTGGAAGAGACCTCAAAGATCATCAAGTCCAACCCCTCACCACAGACCTCAAGACCAGACCATGGCACCAAGTGCCACGTCCAAACCCGCCTTGAACACCTCCAGGGACGGTGACTCCACCACCTCCCTGGGCAGCCCATTCCAGTAGCCAATGACTCTCTCAGTCAAGAACTTTCTCCTCACCTCCAGCCTAAACTTCCCCTGGCACAGCTTGAGACTGTGTCCTCTTGTTCTGGTGCTGGTTGCCTGAGAGAAGAAGGTAACCTCCTCCTGGCTACGACCACCCTTCAGGTAGTTGTAGACAGCAAGAAGGTCTCCCCCGAGTCTCCTCTTCTCCAGGCTAAACAATCCCAGCTCCCTCAGCCTCTCTCCGTAGGGCTGTGCTCAAGGCCTCTCACCAGCCTCGTTGCCCTTCTCTGGACACACTCAAGCACCTCAATGTCCTTCTTAAATTGAGGGGCCCAGAACTGGACACAGTACTCAAGGTGTGGTCTAACCAGTGCAGAGTACAGGGGGAGAATGAGCTCCCTGCTCCTGCTGGCCACACTACTCCTGATACAAGACTGCCATGACAGCCATGCCATGTCAAGCTGCAGACAGCCATGAGGTCTCTGCCCATCTTTGAGATTGGATACTGTGATGCACATCAATTCTGTCCTGTGTGGAGGACCATGGAGCATGAGGAGGTCTATGGAACTTGCCCACGGTGATGGCCATCCTATGGCAGCCCTTGCAGGACACTGGTTCTCAGGGCATGAGGCACATCTGGCAATGCCATGGAGAATTACAGAATCACAGAAACTTAAGAGGCTGGAAGGGACCTCCAGAGATCATCCATTCCAACTCCCCTGCCAACACCTACAGCTGCTCCTTGTGTTCTCTCTGAACACAAGCAGGCAGAGTGAGTTCTTCCAGCCAAATGTAGGTAGCTCTGCACTCCTTTAATGAAAAGCAGACTGCATTTGTAGATGTTTTACTTCAAAGTACATGACAGAGACAAACCTGATCTGCTGCATTTGGCCCCATCACAGTATTTGAGAGTCACTGCAGCAGGGAAGTTGCCTTGTCCAGCCAGCCACTCTGATGGACTTCATTAGTGGGCAGGATTTGATCTGAGGGTACTGTCACAGAAGCACAGAACCTTAGAGGTTGGAAGGGATGTCCAGAGTCCAACCCTCCCATGCCAAAGCAGCATCACCCAGGGCAGTCCACACAGGAATGCATCCAGGTGACTTTGGAAAGTCTCCAGAGAAGGAGACTCCACAACCTCTCTGGGCAGCCTGTGCAGGGCTCTGTCACCCTCATTCTAAAGAAGTTTCTCCTCATGTGGAGCTGAAACCTTCTCTGTTCCAGTTTCCAGAAGGATGGGTGCACAGAGTATGACAGGAAAGCTGGCAGCAGGGCCCCTCCAGTAAGAACCAGGCTTTATTGCTCTCATAAGGCAAACATCATTTCATTTCAGCAGGGATGATGTCTCCTTCTCTCTGGAGCTGCCTCCCAAGGTTTGCCTTCCTGAAATACCAAGGCTGAGCACATATTTTTGACAAACTGGACAACTCCACCAAGTACAGGGAATGAGGATGTTGCCTGTCAGCTCAAACACATTTCAAACAAAGATTGAAGCATCTTGATGCATCATTTATAACCTGCAGGGTGAAACAAGAGCCTACTCAGTCTGTGAAGGTAAGACATGAATTAATCCAGTAACAGACCGGGACAGGTGAGTTCAGGTAGTGATTCATGACACACATCAAGAGAGGGCAAAGGGGAAGCCATGGTGGATAAGGAAGCTTTGAGGCTGAAGATTTTGGTTTTGTGGTGACTGAGATGAAAGAATGGTTGGGGGAGTTGAACATCTCCCCTGTGGAGAGACACTGAAAGCCCTGGGGCTGTTTAGTCTGGAGAAGAGAAAGCTGAGAGGGGATCTGAGCAATGAGGGGTGGGTGTCAAGTGGAGGGAGCCGAGCCCTTTTCAGTATGGACAGCAATAAGCCAAGGAGCAATGGACACAAACTCGAATAGAGAAGGTTTCAGCTCAAAGTGGGGAGAAACTTCTTTCCAGTGAGGATGCCAGAGCCCTGGAACAGGCTGCCCAGAGAGGTTGTGGAGTCTTCTTCTCCGGAGGCTTCCCAAACCCACCTGGATGCACTACTGTGTGGACTACCCTAGGGGATCCTGCTTTGGCAGGGAGGTTGAACTCGATGATCTCTGGAGGTCCCTCCCAACCTCTAAAATTCTGTGATGCTGTCATACTTGCAAAAAGCTTTCAGAACTATCTCAGCAGAGGTTTTAATTTCTTCCTCCAAAACAATCTGAACCAAATCTCAACTCTGTTAGCTGCATCATGCCTTGCTTTTTCCCTTCTATCCCTGACTATCATTGACAACCACTTTACATCTCCCCTTCAAACCAATGCCTACTCTTGAATACTTGGGTTCTAGCTGCTTTATCAGCTCCACCATGGATTTTTTTCCCCTCCTTGTAGTAGCTGGTTTCAGATCCTGGCCAAGCAGCAGATCAGGTTCCTCTGTTCTGTTGCCTAGGTGCCCAGTGTTTACGTGTGCAAACAGCTCCATTGCTTCTCTCAGCTCACAGCTGAGTTTGGGCAACAAAATTCAGTCGGCATGGAAAACTGTTAGATTAGTTTGCAAGAATGAGATGTGATTGATGAGGGTAGATGATCCTGATACAGCTATATGTATATATAAAGGTGCTGCTTTGCCTTGTTACCATCTTAGGGATAAGTAGTTTACTACACTCAGAGCCAGCAAGCAGCAACCTAGCTTCTGGAATTCACCAATCTGGAGTAATCCAAGGTATTTACTGACAAAAGTCAGCCAGGGAAGGCCAGGCTGACAGGCACATAACCTCATATACAATCACTCCAATGTCAGGCTTCAGTGGCATGAAGGAAGTATCTTAGAGAGCTGTATTTAAAGTACAGGGCATGGGCAACTGTGTGTGTGTGTGTGTGTGTGTGTGTGTGTGTGTGTGTGTGTGTGTGTGTGTGTTCAGTGCTGCATCACTGTGCTGTTGCAACCACTTACAACTCATTTAGAGCTTGAAGTCTGCCAATTTACACTGAACTCAACAGAAATGGCAGCCTAAGCAGTTCTATTCTGGCCTGTATTTACTCTTTTCTCATCTCAAGAATGGCAATAAAATGAAGCCATTCTCTTTTGCATCCCATCCCTAGTAAAACTCTACCAGCCCCCAGGCTGTTTTCTTTTTTTTCCATGCTCATGCTTGTTTCACAGCTGCACCATGCTTGAGGAAGAGGCCTTGGGGACATCTGCACTTGGATACAGGGCAAGGAAAGCATGGCACCAGGCAGTGCATATTTTCTTCCCTGTGCCTGCCAACAGGTTTCATTTTCGTCACGGAAAAAACAGCTGTGGAGACCAAGAAGCAACAACCTGACTTGCGTGGACTTTCACCCTCTGGGTTCCAGCCCACACTGTAAGATTAATTGCTCAGCTGTCTCCTTCCCCCACACCCATAGTGTGTCCAGCAGCACTAGGGAGGTTCTTCTCCCCATCTACTCTATCCTGATGAGACCACACCTGCAATATTGTGTCCAGTTTTGAGCTCCCCAGCTCAGGAGAGACAGGGACCTGCTGGAGAGAGTCCAGCAGAGAGCCACGAGGATGAGTGGGGGACTTGAGCATCTCCCCTATCGAGAAAGAGTGAGAGCCCTGGGGCTGTTCAGTCTGGAGAAGAGAAGGCTGAGAGGAGATCTGATCAATATCTATCAACAGCCGAGGGGTGGGTGTCAAGTGGAGGGGGCCAAGCTCTTTTGGGTGGTGCACAGCAATAAGCCAAGGAGCAATGGATACAAACTGGAACAGAGAAGGTTTCAGCTCCACATGAGGAGAAACTTCTTTAGAATGAGGGTGACAGAACCCTGCACAGGCTGCCCAGAGAGGTTGTGGAGTCTCCTTCTCTGGAGACTTTCCAAAGTCACCTGGATGCATTCCTGTGTGGACTGCCCTGGGTGATGCTGCTTTGGCATGGGAGGGTTGGACTCTGGACGTCCCTTCCAACCTCTAAGGTTCTGTGCTTCTGTGACAGTACCCTCAGATCAAATCCTGCCCACTAATGAAGTCCATCAAAGTGGCTGGCTGGACAAGGTAACTTCCCTGCTGCAGTGACTCTCAAATGCTGTGATGGGGCCAAATGCAGCAGATCAGGTTTGTCTCTGTCATGTACTTTGAAGTAAAACATCTACAAATGCAGTCTGCTTTTCATTAAAGGAGTGCAGAGCTACCTACATTTGGCTGGAAGAACTCACTCTGCCTGCTTGTGTTCAGAGAGAACACAAGGAGCAGCTGTAGGTGTNTATACAATCACTCCAATGTCAGGCTTCAGTGGCATGAAGGAAGTATCTTAGAGAGCTGTATTTAAAGTACAGGGCATGGGCAACTGTGTGTGTGTGTGTGTGTGTGTGTGTGTGTGTGTGTGTGTGTGTGTGTGTGTGTTCAGTGCTGCATCACTGTGCTGTTGCAACCACTTACAACTCATTTAGAGCTTGAAGTCTGCCAATTTACACTGAACTCAACAGAAATGGCAGCCTAAGCAGTTCTATTCTGGCCTGTATTTACTCTTTTCTCATCTCAAGAATGGCAATAAAATGAAGCCATTCTCTTTTGCATCCCATCCCTAGTAAAACTCTACCAGCCCCCAGGCTGTTTTCTTTTTTTTCCATGCTCATGCTTGTTTCACAGCTGCACCATGCTTGAGGAAGAGGCCTTGGGGACATCTGCACTTGGATACAGGGCAAGGAAAGCATGGCACCAGGCAGTGCATATTTTCTTCCCTGTGCCTGCCAACAGGTTTCATTTTCGTCACGGAAAAAACAGCTGTGGAGACCAAGAAGCAACAACCTGACTTGCGTGGACTTTCACCCTCTGGGTTCCAGCCCACACTGTAAGATTAATTGCTCAGCTGTCTCCTTCCCCCACACCCATAGTGTGTCCAGCAGCACTAGGGAGGTTCTTCTCCCCATCTACTCTATCCTGATGAGACCACACCTGCAATATTGTGTCCAGTTTTGAGCTCCCCAGCTCAGGAGAGACAGGGACCTGCTGGAGAGAGTCCAGCAGAGAGCCACGAGGATGAGTGGGGGACTTGAGCATCTCCCCTATCGAGAAAGAGTGAGAGCCCTGGGGCTGTTCAGTCTGGAGAAGAGAAGGCTGAGAGGAGATCTGATCAATATCTATCAACAGCCGAGGGGTGGGTGTCAAGTGGAGGGGGCCAAGCTCTTTTGGGTGGTGCACAGCAATAAGCCAAGGAGCAATGGATACAAACTGGAACAGAGAAGGTTTCAGCTCCACATGAGGAGAAACTTCTTTAGAATGAGGGTGACAGAACCCTGCACAGGCTGCCCAGAGAGGTTGTGGAGTCTCCTTCTCTGGAGACTTTCCAAAGTCACCTGGATGCATTCCTGTGTGGACTGCCCTGGGTGATGCTGCTTTGGCATGGGAGGGTTGGACTCTGGACGTCCCTTCCAACCTCTAAGGTTCTGTGCTTCTGTGACAGTACCCTCAGATCAAATCCTGCCCACTAATGAAGTCCATCAAAGTGGCTGGCTGGACAAGGTAACTTCCCTGCTGCAGTGACTCTCAAATGCTGTGATGGGGCCAAATGCAGCAGATCAGGTTTGTCTCTGTCATGTACTTTGAAGTAAAACATCTACAAATGCAGTCTGCTTTTCATTAAAGGAGTGCAGAGCTACCTACATTTGGCTGGAAGAACTCACTCTGCCTGCTTGTGTTCAGAGAGAACACAAGGAGCAGCTGTAGGTGTGGGTGATAGGGTGCAGTGTTATTTGTCCAAGGAGCTCAGGGAATTGTACTCACTGGTTGTTTGCAGATAGGAAAGATTATTTTTAATTGCTCCTCTGTTGTAAGCAAGCCAATCACCTTCGACATCAAAAACAGTAACAGGTGCTTGCTGCAAAGGTTTGGGTTTGCATACAACCATGGCCTGAATCTAATTCCAGTGAAAAGCTATCATTTGATTGCCTTACCTGTTAACTTAAAGCATCAACAAGCTTACCTCACCCCCACAGGCAAACAATACCTCTCTCTCAGCAGGCTTAATATGCTCTTTAGAACCAAGATATCAAAGGACAGTCTTCCAGCAGAGCTCAAGGCTGTCTGCTGAGCCTACCTGAGTTGGTGCTGGCACAGGAGCAGGGATCATAGAATCACAGAATTGTCAGGGCTGGAAGAGACCTCAAGGAGCATCCAGTTCCAACCCCCCTGCTATGGGCAGGGACACCTCACACTAGATCAGGTTGCTCAAAGCCTCATCTAGTCTGGCCTTAAAGACTTCCAGAGATGAGGTTTCCATCACCTCCCTGGGCAACCTGTTCCAGGCTCTCACCACCATCATGATGAGGAACAACGTCCAAGACTCCTGTTGACACCTCTAGGGATGATCTTCCCAGCTGAGATCTGGCCAGTGGGGCAGACCCTTAGCCCTCAGATGCCAATCAGTGGGAGTTGTGCAAAGGCCTCTTCAGTTTCACATGAAAAAACTGAAAGCTGCTCCTCAAAGCCAACACCAAGTACATGCAGAACCTTTATGTCAACAGCACTCAAAGGGGGTTACATAACCAAGGGCTCTGAGAGAGTGTGAGGACAGGCTGGCCTGGGGGTTGCAAACCAGTCTGGTCCTGCTCCTCCATTGGCACAGGTGAACACCCTGAGGAAGCCAGGACACTGCTTCTTCTGGGGCTGTTGGAAAAACAAGGAAAGCTGGGACAACTTGGAGATGGGAACCCTGTGGCCCAGGACAACCTCACGACATTCAGCAAGGCCAAGTGTAAGGTCCTGCACCTGGGTGGGCACAATCCTAAGCACAGCTCCAGGCTGGGTGGGGAATGGCTGAGCCCAGCCCTGAGGAAAAGGCCCTGGGGATCTGGGGGATGCAAAACTCAACATGAGCCTGCAGTGTGAGTGCAGCCCAGACAGCAACCCTGTGCTGGGCTGCAGCAAGAGAAGTGTGGCCAGCAGGGCAAGGGAGGGGATTCTGCCTCTTTGCTCTGCTCTCCTCAGACTCTGTCTGGAGTGCTGTGTGCAGTTCTGGAGACCCCAACGCAAGGACATGGAACTGTTGGAGCCAGTCCAGAGGAGGCAACAAAGATACCCAGAGGGCTGCAGCAGCTCTGCTCTGAGGACAGGCTGGACTGTGCAGCCTGGAGAAGAGAAGGCTTCCAGGTGACCTTGGAGTGGCCTTCCAGTATCTGAAGGGAGCTACAGGGGTGCTGGGGAGGAACTATTGACAAGGTCTTGAAATGACAGGATGAGTAGGAATGGGTTTAAATTGGCAGAGGGGAGATTGAAAGTGGATGTTAGGAAGAAGTTGTTTGCAGTGAGGGTGTTGAGACGGTGGCACAGGTTGCCCAGGGAGCTTGTGGAGCACAGAATCACAGAAGGCGATCTTTGATCTGTGCTCCATAACCTCCCTGGAGGTGTTCAGGACCAGGCTGGATGAGGCTTTGAGAGACCTGTTCTAGTGGGAGTTGTTCCTGCCTATGGAACAGGAGGGTTAGAATTGGCTGAGTTTTGAGGTCCCTTCCAGCCTGAACCATTCTGTGATTCTGTGGCTCACACAAGACAGCAACATTGCTCCTGTGTCCTGCTGCATTGCACTGGCAATGGTGTGGCAAAGTGAAAAAAAGCTGTGGCTGACTGAAAGGATATTTCCAACAAAGGAACTCCCAAGGACTACTGTTTCTTGCTTTCTCGTGGCAACCTTTTTTTTTTGGGTTTTTTTTGTTTGTTTGGTTGGTTGGTTGGTTGGTTGGTTGGGTTTTTTGTGTGTGTGTGTGTGTATGTGAAATCTAATTTTCAGCCTATTCTTTCCTAATCCTCATTCAAAAGTAAACCTCTTAATGGCTGTTGATGTTAAAAAAGAAAAACCCCAAACCCCAACGCATTTTTGTTAATGCTCACTGACTTATGCAACTGTCTCGATCCTCATAACTAACTTTTGCTTCAGAAAGAAGGTAAACAAAAACAATTGACATTTATTAGGCTGGGCTTGAAAGTGTCTTTAATGAAATTGACTGAGTTAGGCTTAAGGCAGTGGAATTGGTATTAACGGTGCAACAGAATGAGAAACAAAGCAGTGTGGGATTTTTGCTTACTTTATTCTTCTCCCTGAAGAGAAGCAGTGTGACTACAGCTCTCTTCTATACCAAACTACAGATGTTACATTTGCAAAATCACAGAATCACAGAAAAATGCAGGTTGGCAAACCCCTCAGGAGCACCGAGTCCAACCTAGAATCCCATTCTACAAGATTCACCTTAAACCGTACCCCCAAGCACCACATCCAAATGACCCCTGAACACATCCAGGGTGGGTGACTCCATTACCTCCCTGGGCAGCTCATTCCAGTCCCTGACCACTCTCTCTGTGAAAAACTTCTTCCTAATGTCCAGTCTAAACTTCCCCAGTGGCAGCTTGAGGCCATTCCCTCTTGTTCTGTCTCCAACTGCCTGTGAGAAGAGACCAGCAGCAGCCTCTCCACAGTGTCCCTTCAGGTGGGTGCAGACAGCCATGAGATCTGCCCTCAGCCTCCTCTGTTTCACACTAACCATCCCCAGCTACTTCAGTCTCTCATCAGATTTATTCTCCAGGCCCTTCCCAGCTTCCTTGCCCTCCTCTGCACTGGCTCCAGCACCTCCACAGCTCTCTTGTCTTGAGGTGCCCAAAACTGAGCACCACAGTCGAGGTGTGGCCTTACCAGAGCAGGGTCCAAGGACACAATCCCCTCCCTTCTCCTGATGGCCACAGCATTTCTAATCCCAGCCAGGATGCCATTGGCTTTCTTGGCCACCTGGACACACTGCTGGCTCACATTCAGCTCCCATCCATTCAGCCCCCAGATCCCTTTCTGCCAGCAGCTCTCCAGCCACACTGCCCCAAGCCTGTAACATTGCTCGGGGTTGTTGTGACCCTAGTGCAGGACCTGGCACTTGGCCTTGTTGAAACTCATCCCATTAATGTTGGCACATTGATCTAAGCCTATCCAAGTCCCTCTGCAGAGCCTCTCTATTCTCATTCAAATCAACACTGCCACCCAACTTGGTGTGATCTGCAAACTCACTGCTGACACTGTGTGCCTGAATCAAGGTCGTCAATAAAGATGATAAGAAGTGGTCCCAACATAGATCCTTGAGGAACACCACCAGTGCCTGGCTGCCAGCTAGATTGAACTCCATTGATGTACCAATGATTGTCTCCTCTTACCACAAGCAAAAACTCCAACACAATTGAGGCTCTGAGGAGCAGAATGCTTTTTAATCCCCTCCAGGAGATGGCTCAGTGAAGCAGCAGAGCAGCAAAGGCAAAGTACTGCTCTAACCAGAAGCCTTTAGCTTTAGGAGGTTCAGTTTTTAAAGTACACTCCCATGTATTTTTTCACAGTGTGGCACAAATCTATAAAGCTTGCTTTCCACAAACTGTTCAAGCTGTCCCTTTCACACCAAAAAAAAAACCCACCAAAAAAAAAAAGGTGGTGGGGGGGGGGTAAAGGCAGCTTAAATTGGCACAACATCCACTAGCTACAATAATGAAGAAAACAGAGTAATTTGTTGAAGATTGGCTCAGGAAATGACAGGCAGAGTAGGAAAAAAAAAAACAAAAACCAAAAAACTGTGTTGCAGGCATTTTCTAGATGGCAACAGGAGAGAAGTTAAATTAAAAACTAGCTAAGCATCAGCCAGAGTCCAGGGAGCAGGAAAAAAAAAAAAAGCAAAAAAAAAAAAAAAAAAAAAGTTTGGTCTAAAGGGTTAATATTTCTTTTTNNNTTGGTCTAGCAGGTTCATATTCTATTCTAGTCTAGCCAAGATGCTCTGAGGGTGATAATGCAATGATTGATTGGCGAGGTAGATAACTGCGAATATAATATCAGTGAAAATTCAGCTATCAATAAGGAAGGATAATGATATTCAAATATCCTTTTTATCCTTTAAAGAGTGTCACACAGCCCAGCTGCAACCCACATGTCAGTCTTTAGGCCAGGACTCCTAACAGGTCCCCACCAACCGCTCTGTGCCAGACCTCATGCAGAGTTGAGGCTCGTCAAGACACTGAATCACGCAGGTCATTGTGCAAGGATAACAGAGGCTCACACGGAATCCTCAGTACAAGAAGGACATGGGGCTGATGGAGCAGGTCCAGAGGAGGCCACAACAATGACCAGGGGGTCGGAGCAGCTGTGCTACAAAACCAGGCTGAGGGAGCTGGGGGTGTTCAGCCTGGAGAAGAGGAGGCTCTGGGGAGACTTCATAGCAGCCTCCCAGTACCTGAAGTGGGCTACAAGAAGACTGCAGAGAGATTCACCTTAAACCATATCCTTAAGAACCACATCCAAATGACCCTTAAACACATCCAGGGTGGGTGACTCCATTACCTCCCTGAGCAGCTCATTCCAGTCCCTGACCACTCTCTCTGTGAAAAACTTCTTCCTAAAGTCCAGTCTAAACTTACCCAGCCTCAGCTTGAGGCCATTTCCCCTTGTTCTGTCTCAAATTACCTGTGAGAAGAGACCAGCACCAACCTCTCCACAATGTCCTTTCAGGTAGCTGCAGACAGCCATGAGGTCTGCCCTCAGCCTCCTCTGTTTCACACTAACCATCCCCAGCTCCCTCAGTCTCTTCTCATCAGATTTATTCTCCAGGCCCTTCCCCATATTCCTTGCCCTCCTCTGCACTGGCTCCAGCACCTCCACAGCTCTCTTGTATTGAGGTGCCCAAAACTAAGCACAATACTCAAGGTGTGGTCTCACCAGAGCTGAGTCCAAGGGGACAATCCCCTCCCTTCTCCTGATGGCCACAGCATTTCTAATCCCAGCCAGGATGCCATTGGCTTTCTTGGCCACCTGGACACACTGCTGGCTCACATTCAGCTCCTGTCTATTACAACCCCCAGATCCCTTTCTGCCAGCAGCTCTCCAGCCACACTGCCCCAAGCCTGTAGCATTGCTTGGGGTTGTTGTGACCCAAGTGCAGGACCTGGCATTTGGCCTTGTAGAAACTCATCCCATTAATGTTGGCCCGTTGATCTAAGCCTATCCAAGTCCCTCTGCAGAGCCTCTCTACTCTCATTCAACAGTGCTAACTTGCTTTACCTCCTGGCTCCTCCCCACAGAACCCTGCCACAGAAGAGCAGACAGTTTTGGTGCAGAGAGGGAGGCTCACTCAGCTTGGTGGTGGAGGGATGCTTCAGGGCACAGTTTGCATCACAGAGCGGTTAGACAGCAAATGTTGGGGCACCCACAGCACCAAAGCCTTGGTTTCTCCTCCTCTTTCACTCAGATTTTTTTTCTATTCCAAGGCAAAATCAGTAATTCCAGTCCTTTGCTAATGCATACATTATCCTGGAATACAATCATCTGTTCTCTTGCTTCTTCCCATCCTGCTGCAATCCCTTGGGTGGGAACAGAAGAAGTGGTCCTCTTTACCCCAAACAAAGCAGCTTTGAAAGGATTTAAAGAACTCTCAATTGAAAAAATGAACAAGCAAACAAGCAATTAAGAAAGCACTCACCTGGCATTTAAAGCCTTGCCTAACAGCACTGCAAGGAGGTCTGGACACAGCTCGGGGAATCTTGTAAGCAGAACTAAGGTCTAGGATATTAAAAAAGGAATATGAAGTGGTTGTTGGTTGTGTTTTTTCTCCCACAAGGGACTCGCTTATGCTGGAAGTGTTTTGAAAGGCAACCTGCAGCTCCCCTACTCAGCTTTCCAGTTCTGGTCAGCATTTTCCCATACAACACAACTGTTTCCTGCTGTTCATAGCACAGAATTTTGGCTAGAGATGTAGGTAGACTCAGGTGGCCAAGAGGGCCAATGCCACCCTGGGGTGGATTAGAAGGGCTCTGGTTAGTAGGTTGAAAGAGGTCCTTCTCCCCTCCACTCTGCCCTGATGAGGCTGAATCTGGAGTATTGTGTCCAGTTCTGGGCCCCTCAGTCCAAGAAGGACCTCAGGGAACTGTTTGAGATAGTTCAGCACAGAACTGCAAAGATGCTGAAGGGAGTGGAAGATCTTCCTTAGGAGGAGAGGCTGAGGGAGCTGGGGCTGTGCTACTGGGAGAGGAGGAGACTGAGGGGGGACCTCATTAATGGCTATAAAGATGTACAGGCAAGAGGCTGGAGCCAGGCTCTGCTGGGTGATGCCCAGTGCCAGAACAAGGGGCAATGGGTGGGAGTTGAGGCATAGGAAGTTCCATGGAAACATGAGGACAATGTTTTCCCTGTGAGGGTGACAGAACCCTGAAAGAGGCTGCCCAGGGGAGATTTGGGAGTCTTCCTCTCCAGCGATATTCAAGAGCTACCTGGATGTGTTCCTGTGTGATCTGCTGTAGGTGCTCCTGCTCTGGCAGGGGGGTTGGGCTGGATGAGCTTTGGAAGCCCCTTCCAATCCCTGTGATTCTGTGATAAGTGAAACAAGCTGACATGAAACTACCTGCCAGACAGTACAGTCAATGTCTTCAGTGATCTCAACCCTGACTTGACTCTTCAGTCCTCCAGCATTTATTTCACTCAGCCTTCAGCCAAGCACAGATTTCACCTTGAATATCTCTGGAGATGGGCACCTGCCTGGGAAACCTGTTCCTGTGTTCCACCACCCTCACAGTAAAGAACCGTTTTCCTAATCTCATCCCTTTTTCTGAAAGAAAAAAATCCCAAATAAGTACAGAACAAGCCACCAGAATATCCATGCATGCAGTGGCATAGGCTAGCAGCTGGATTATTTCCAGCCCCTAACATTCTGTGATCCCAAGTAGCAAAATGACACTCAGAAAGGCTTCTAATCGAGTGTCCTTATCCTAAAGATCACAAAAGGTGGACAATCTCTAAGTAAGAAGTTTGTGGCTGTTCAGTGATGGCTTTCATAAAACAAGGGAACCCATCCTGAGACTGAGTCTACCTCTGCAGTTGCTATTTGTAGCTCCCTCCCCATGCGGTCTCGCCAGCCCCCAATTAAATATAGTGAGAGGGCAGCGCTAAGCAACACAGAGGACAACGCACAGGGAGCCAGCCCCCAGCTTGGAACAGACTTTGAGCTGTGAACTCAACCTTTCCAGCTTTTGGAGGAGCACTGAATTTCCCCACACAAAGATTTGGAACCAAGCATTCCCCTGAAGATGACTTTAAAGCTAGCAAAGCTCAGTCACCAAGGTCTTTGATGCCAAAACAGAGCTCTCCTCCCCATCTTCCCACAGCTGTGCATGCAAAAAGATGACAAATTAAATTAGCTATTGTTTGTGGGTTGGGGAAAAAAAAACAACCCTCAAAACAAACTCTGGAATTTAACAATGGAGGAAAACCAGCCCCATGTGAGTATTTGTACACATCAACTGAAAGC
This sequence comes from Eubucco bourcierii, assembly GCA_013396675.1. Lineage (NCBI taxonomy): Eukaryota > Metazoa > Chordata > Aves > Piciformes > Ramphastidae > Eubucco > Eubucco bourcierii. The sequence continues at coordinate 40,227 of VWZE01002911.1, forward strand.
AAGAAGCCAGTCAGATTAGTGCACTGTTTCCTAGAATCATAGAATGGTAAGGTTGGAAGGGACCTCAAGGATCATCTAGTTCCAACCCCCTGCCATAGGCAGGGACACCTCCCACTAGTACAGGTTACTCAAGGCCTCATCCAACCTGGCCTTGAACACATCCAGGGAGGGAGCAGCCACAACCTCTCTGGGCAACCTGTGCCAGTGTCTCACCACCATCACTGGAAAGAACTTCCTCCTGACATCTATTCTAAATCTTTACTCCCTACTCCCTACTCCTTTCCTTCCTACTCACATACCAATTAATGAATATACATCAATTATCTGAATGATCTCTTGTCCAAGGCTCTGGATCTTTGGCTGAGTGCTGATACGCTTGGCACCAACCATGCCAATTCAGAAGTTCTTTGGATGTTCTGGCTTATCATTATTCACAGAATCATAGAATGGTTTAGGTTGGAAGGGACCTCAAAACTCAGTCAGTTCCAACCCTCCTG
>VWZE01002911.1:40935-51020 GCA_013396675.1 Eubucco bourcierii
CTCCAGGTGGGGTCTTAGGAGAGCACAATAAAGGGGCAGAATCTCCTCCCCTGCCTTGCTGGCCACGCTGCTCTTGCTGCAACCCTGCACACGGTTCCATCAATTTATTTCTTTCTTTAAGTGAAATCCCAAACAATTATCAATGCTCCAAGGAGGGCTCAATTGCTTTAAAAATCCAACTGAGTAACAAAACCAGTGACAGTGTTGCACTCTTAAGGGAAGAGCTCCCAATGCCCTTGTTTGGGTTTATTTTCCCAGATAGAAAATACAGACTGAGGCTGTTGAAGTGAATGTTTCATTCCTTTCCTTGTCAGGTTCCTGGGATTTCTGCTCCTGCTGGGAGCAGAGATGTAAAAAAGAAAAAAAAAAAAAAAAAGAAAAAAAAAAAAAAAAGAAAAAGAAACATCAGCTTTACTATTTTAACTCAAAGACCCTGGAGACTCAGCAAATTACTACTACAAGCCAAAGAGCTACTCCAGGGTCAGAAGCAGAACAGGAAAACCACAATGAAAAGTTTCCTCAGTAACGACGTACAGCAAGGTAGCCAGAAGGTGCAGAGGTAATGCTGAGGGGGGCAGCATTCAATGATGCAACAATGAGCCCCTTCAGAAGAAGCTGCAAAGGAGATGAAGGCTTCTATGAAATGATGGTGAGGTGTTGGGGAGGGGTGGGTGACGTCCTTCCCCACGGGGATGGCAATGAAGCCATGTTCCCCTATTGTATCTCCAGAAGGTTCCCCTAGCAGGCACAAAGCTCAGCTATTTCTCCCAGCCCAGTTTTCTCCTTCAGTCCAGGATACAAGCAGTCCAGAAGCACTGAACTTTAGAGGTAGGAAGAGACCTCCAGAGATCACAGAATCACAGAAATAAACAACTTGGAAAAGACTTTTGAGCTCATCGAACCCTACCTATCACCTAACACCTTCTAATTAACTAAACCATGGCACCAAGTGCCTCATCCAGCCTCCTTTTAAACACCTTCACGGATGCGGACTCCACCACCTCCCCAGGTAGCCCATTCCAATGCCAATCACTCTTGCTGTGAAGAACTTCCTAACATCCAGCCTAAACCTGCCCTGGTGCAGCTTGAGGTTGTGTCCTCTTGTTCTGTCCCTGTTTGCCCTGGAGAAGAGACCAACCTCCAGTCATCAAGTCCAACCCCCCTGCCAAAGCAGGATCCCCTAGGGTAGTCCACACAGGAATGCATCTAGGTGGGTTTGGTAAGTCTCTAGAGAAGGAGACTCCACAACCTCTCTGGGCAGCCTGTGCCAGGGCTCTGTCACCCTCATCCCTTCACTTATATTCTTGGCAGGAAGACTTGCTTCACAAATCATAGAATCAACCAGGCTGGAAGAGACCTCCAAGCTCATCCAGTCCAACCAATCACCCAGCCCTAGCCAATCAACTAGACCATGGCACTAAGTGCCCCATCCAGGCTTTGCTTGAACACCTCCAGGGACGGTAACACCACCACTTCCCTGGGCAGCCCATTCCAATGCCAATCATTCTTACTGGGAAGAACTTCCTCCTAACATCCAGCCTGAACCTGTACTGGCACAGCTTGAGGCTGTGTTCCCTCATTCTGTCCCTGGCAGAAGAGCCCAACCCCACCTGGCTACAACTCCCTTCAGGTAGTTGTAGAGAGCAATGAGGGCTGTCCTGAGCCTCGTCTTCTCCAAGTTGCACACCCCCAGCTCCCTCAGCCTCTCCTCACAGGGCTCTGCTCCAGGCCCCTCCCCAGCCTTGGTGCCCTTCTCTGTACACCTTCCAGTACCTCAACTTCTCACTTGAATTGAGGGGCCCAGAACTGGACACAGTACTCAAGTTTTGGCTTGACCAGTGCTGAGTACAGGGACAAAACAACCTCCCTGGCCCTGCTAGCCACACTGATCCTGATCCAGGCCAGATGCCATTTGCCTTCTTGGCCACCTGGGCACACTGCTGGCTCATGTGCAGCTACTCTCTACCAGCACCTCCAGGTCCCTCTCTGCCTGGTTGCTCTCCAGCCACTCTGTCTCCAGCCTGTTACACTTCTTGGGGTTGTTGTGGCCAAAGTGTAGAACCCTGCACTTAACCTCGTTAAATCTCATCTCATTGGCCTCTACACACCCATCCACCCTGTCCAGGTCCCTCTGCAGAGCCCTCCTACCCTCCAAAAGATCCACACCTGCTCCTAACTTGGTGTCATCTGCAATAATAAGTGTTTAAGGAGAAGCAGCAGATGCTCTGCTCCTTCAGCACACGACAGCAGCAAGTGGCATAATCAGGAGCTGATTACCAGACAGGTTTCCGCTCTGTAATTGAGGATGTGGAGCAGGTCGCGTCATGTGCTGCACACACAATGTGCCACAGCTTGCCTGCCCATCATTCCACTTCATAACCTCAGCCCTGGCAAGGCAAGAGGAGGCTTTTCCCACAGCCTTTAAAGCCTGTGAGAGATAGAATCATGTCCTTACTCCCCTTGCAATAAAATGCGTGTTCTGCGCACGTAATTCATTCTCCACAGGCTGGGAAGATCAGAAACCCAGGAGGGCTTAGGCAATTTTGCAGGATCAATCGTGAAAATGTCAGCAACCACACAGTGTGTTCCAGTGGTAATAAGCTCAAATAGGGTGTTTAAACACAGCAATCTAATCACCCAAATGATAACCCTCATCATCTTGTGTAAACTGTGCCACAAGCTACACGATGGCAGGGAACAGAAAGGGCAGCGAGAAAGGAAGACAACCAAAGCAGTGCTTGAAACACTGTCATGAACAGAGAGAGGCAAAAGACAAAGAGCCATTTCCATGGGAGGTACCTGAGGTTGCTGAATAGAAATGGGCAGGGAAATAAACAAAATATGACCCAAGCACAGCACAGCTCTGGCACTATGAATCAAGCAGGAGAAGGAGATGCAACATTTTCAAATCCTGTGATACAGAATCACACACAATTAACCAGGTTGGAAAAGACCTTCGAGATCATCAAGTCCAACCTATCACCTAACACCTTCTTATTAACTAAATCATGGCACCAAGTGCCTCATCCAGCCTCTTTTAAAACACCTTCAGGGATGGGGACTCTTCTTCTGTCATTGGTAGCCTGGGAGAAGAGACCAACCCCACCTGGTTACAACCTCCCTTCAGGCAGCTGAACAATGAATTCTGTCCTGAGCCTCCTCTTCTCCAAGTTTAGTTTAATCACAGAACAGCTCAGGTTGGAAGGGGCCTCACAGATCATCCACTCCAACCTCCCTGCCGTGGGCAGGGACACCTCTACTATTGGACTCTGCTGCTCAAGGCCTCATCCAGCCTGGTCTTGAACACCTCCAGGGAGAAGGCACACACAACCTCCCTAGGCAACCTGTTCCAGTGTCTCCCCACCCTTGTACTGAAGAACTCCTTTCTCAGCTCATCTAACTCTGCTCTCCCTGAGCTTCAAACCATCTCTCCTTATCCTGTCTCAAGGCAGCCTCAGGTAAAGTCCCTCTGCAGCCTTCCTGGGGTAACTCTTCAACTACTGGAAGGCAGCTCCAAAGTCCTCCCTGGAGTCTCTCCCTCTCTAGGCTGCACAACCCCTGTTCCCTCAGCCTCTCCTCACAGGGCTGTGCTCCAGGCACCTCACCAGCATTGGTGCCCTCATCTGGACACATTCCAGCACCTCAACATCAAACCACAGTGCACAGGTAGCTCACCCCTGGTGTGTCACCAGCATGTTCAGTGCAACCTCTGCCATGACTGTCTTCAGGTGAGTGCCATTAACTGAGAAAATATACTACCCTAGATGATCCTGTTCTAGCATGGAAGATCTCCAGAGGTCACTTCCAACTCCTAACATCCTGTCAGCCTGTGATCCTGTGACCTTTGGAGGTCACTTCCAGCCCAGGCCATCCTATGATTCCATGGTTCGTCAGGATCATGCATTGATTTTAATATTTATTTTAAAACAACTTGAATGACCTTTTAGAAGCTCATGCAACCCTTTATTACTTTTTTTTTCCCTGTCCCAAATGAAATTGCTTTAATTCAGAGGCTTTATTGCTGTTCTAAAGATGAGCAATGGCAGAGTACAGTCAATTGTAATACAGCAGAATGCAATAAATAAGAGTTCAGTGCAGAGGCTGACAGCAGGGACCCACCAATATCCAGCACTAAATAAAAGTTTGTTGTTTGTTTTCCAGCAGAAAGAATAACAACTAGCAGAAGTTTTCCAGCATAGATGTGTTGAACTTTCCTCTTTATTGCCCTTGGGCAAGCTAGGAAGGAGAGGAAGGGCAAAGGTTTTCATCTCAGGGTCTGCTGAGGAAGCATACAGCCAGCAGTCTGAGCAAGCTTTATTGCCCCCCTCCCCCCCCCACAGTTATCAGCACAGCCCAGGTGTGTTTGTGTTTGCCTTAGCCAATTATTGTATGCACTTCTGGTGGGTTTTAAAAGTCAATTAAAAATTAAAAAACCCCAATTAAAACTTACCAGACCAGCTCAGATGGCTCAGAAGCAAGATAAAGCTGTGTTTTGACAGTAATCTAAATTTACAAGCACATCTACACGGTATATTTAGATGTATTTACAATTATACACAATTTAAAGATAATAATGAAATCAAATCTTCTCTCCACCCTTGGACAAAGAAAGCCCAGAAGGGGCCAATACTACTTTCTTCTCTCCCTCCCAGATAGAAAACCAGCAAGGATCAGATGTTACCAGCAAAAAAGTGAGTACAGTGTGTGGAGGAGTCAGAAAGGGGAAGGAACAGCAACAGAGCCCAAGGGTCAAAAGAGGGAATTTGTTTATATATTGACTTTTTATACCAATTAGCAAACCAATGAATGATGCAGACTTCATCATTTTCCTTTTATGACCAAGGCCCTACTCATTCACTCCGTGTTTAAAAGGATGCCCAGAAAGTTCCTCTCTCCTGTTTATAATCTAGAACCAAAATAGAGCATTTGCTCTTAAGCTGCTACAGCACTGAGGGGGTTCTGTAGGCTTTAAAAAAGTGATTTGTTTATTAGTTTATTTATTTTAAATTCAATTTGATTTCCTCTTTCTTTCAGCATGCAGGATCCTAAGTGGCCTGAGGCAGCCTGGCAGAAGGGCAGCCAGGTTCCTGCCTGTGATTTGGCAGAAGTTTGCTGACTTGTTGATGTATATGCTTTTAGTTTTCCTGAAGGACTGCTGGGTGGTTCTGACAAGCAGCCAGCAGGGACTGTCTTTACTGGCTGCCAGCAAGGAGTGTCCTCAGAGATGCCTTGGTCGTTGCAGCAAGCAGGGTAGCCCCAAGCGATACCTTGACCTCACCTCTGTCTCTTGGTGTCAGCATGGCAGCTGGAGCCTCCTTCAGCCACAGGGAACAGCTTCACTCTAGGTTTCCAGAGCTGGAGAGCTGTCAGTATGTGTTTAGTGAATACTAACAATCACAGAATCACAGAATGTTAGGGGCTGGAAGGGACCTTGAAAGACCATCCAGCCCAACCCTCCTGCCAGAGCAGCAGCACCTACAGCAGATCACACAGGAACACAACCAGGCAGCTCTTGGATATCTCCAGAGGGGGAGATTCCATAACCCCCCTGGGCAGCCTCTTTCAGGGTTCTGTCACCCTCACAGGGAAAACTTTTTCCTCATGTTTCCATGGAACTTCCTATGCCTCAACTCCCACCCATTGCCCCTTGTACTGGCACTGGGCATCACCCAGCAGAGCCTGGCTCCAGCCTCTTGCCACGCATCCTGCACATCTCTATAACCATTCCTGAGGTCCCCCCTCAGGCTCCTCCTCTCCCAGCAGCACAGTCCCAGCTCCCTCAGGCTCTCCTCCTAAGGAAGATCTTCCACTGCCTTCAGCATCTTTGTGGTGCTGTGCTGGACTGTTTCAAGCAGTTCGCTGACGTCCTTCTTGGACTGAGGGGCCCAGAACTGGACACAGTTCTCCAGATTCAGCCTCATCAGGGCAGAGTGGAGGGGGAGGGGAACCTCTCTCGACCTACTAACGACAGCCCTTCTAACCCACCCCTTTAATACCCAATTTCCATGCACTGTACAGCTTGGCTATCCAATGTCAGTACTCATTCAGTTGAGAAGACAATAACTAGAAGAGAGCCACCCCCACCAAATCAAACCATCAGAAACTCACCTCCTCTTCTGTATTCCAAGCACATGCCCCCACTTCTCAAAATCTCATCTATCAGGATGCTTACTGCAGTCTGCATTCATCCCAACGGCTGCTGAGGACTCACTTATCAGAGCATTTGTCTGGACTGGTAAAGAGATATCCATTTAATTCTGACCTTTAAAGAATGGGGGGAAATACTTAAGTGGCAGGATGGATTGCAAACAGGACAAAGAGCCTTTGCCCTTTGGACTGCCATCTAAAATGAGTAGCTTGCAGAGGTCTTTGGTGAACTCAATCAAATGTGCAGCAGACAGCTGCCTGCACTGCATCAGGAGGCCGGCAGTAGCTGCAAAAGGGCTGTAACTCATCTCTCACTGGCTCCTGCAGGGGAGGGCCTGCTCCAAGCTGAGCCGAGACTCCTTATCTTAGCTGGGCTGCACTTCTGCCTTGTGAGAGCTGAGAAGGACCAGGGAGTACCTGGAAGACATCAGCCTCAGAAAAACTGCAGTCAGGGCTTTGGCACTTGATTTCCAGAGCTCAGCCTAGGGGTTAAGCAAGATGACAAAGACAGCCTGTGTGAAGGGACACAGCAAGAAACAAGTTCTTGCCAGAATTGCAAATGCCTTCTTCCATTTCAGGGCATGAAGATTAATTTCCTCCTTACACCTACGATACAATTTTGCAGTATTCAGCAGTCTGCGGGGACTGTTGCTATACAAGTAACTAATTAGATAAGCCTCCATTAATTAGATAAGGCTCCATTCATCTGAGAAAGCCATAGTCTTCTGAATGTAGGGTCTCAGCAGAGCAGAAACTCAGTGCTGCAATGCTCTCCTGACCTCTAAAAGGAAGCTAGGCCAAGTCCCATATCACTTTGGGGACTGACTTGTTGGAAAGCAGAGAAGGGGAAAAGGATTTGGGGGTCATAGGGGATGGGAGGTTGACCATGAGCCAGCAATGTGCTCTGGTGGCCAGGAGGACCAATGCCAGTCTGGGATGGATTAGAAGGGCTGTCGTTAGTAGGTTGAGAGAGGTTCTCCTGTCCCTCTACTCTGCCCTGCTGAGGCCACAACTGGAGTACTGTGTCCAGTTCTGGGCTCCCCAGACCAAGAGGGACATAGAATTGCCTGGGAGATTCCAGCACAGAGCTACAAAGATGATGGAGTGGAAGATCTTCCTTAGGAGGAGAGCCTGAGGGAGCTGGGGCTGTGTTGCTGGGAGAAGAGGAGACTGAGGGGCGACCTCATTAATGTTTATAAAGATGTAAAGGTGAGTGGCAAGAGGCTGGAGCCAGGCTCTGCTGGGTGATGCCCAGTGCCAGCACAAGGGGCAATGGGTGGGAGTTGAGGCATAGGAAGTGCCATGGAAAGATGAGGAAAATATTTTCCCTGTGAGGGTGTCAGAATCCTGAAAGATGCTGCCCAGGGGGATTTGGGAGTCTCCCTCTCTGGAGATATTGGTCTGCTGTAGGTGCTCCTGCTCTGGCAGGAGGGTTGGGCTGGATGAGCTTTGGAGGTCCCTTCCAATCCCTGTGATTCTGTGATAAGTGAAACAAGCTGACATGAAACTACCTGCCAGACAGTACAGTCAATGTCTTCAGTGATCTCAACCCTGACTTGACTTTTCAGTCCCTCCAGCATTTATTTCACTCAGCCTTCAGCCAAGCACAGATTTCACCTTGAATATCTCTGGGGATGGGCACCTGCCTGGGAAACCTGTTCCTGTGTTCCACCACCCTCACAGTAAAGAACTTTTTTTCCTAATCTCATCCTTTTCCTAAAAGAAAAATGAGATTTGGAGGTCCCTTCCAGCCCCTGACATTCTGGGTGATTCTGGGTGATTCTGAAGGCAGGCTTTAAAAAAATAATAAATTTTAAAAAATAAAAATTCAAAGCTTACTTTGGATTCCTGAGCTTCAGGAAGTGCAGCTTAGATTTTTAACCTACCAACACCCTCAAAGTCAGCCTATGTTCCAAGTATGCTGGAAGTCAGTTGTGTAGGGGCCAAGATCTGGCAGAGCAGCCAGGACGTGCAGAAAGCTCTTCAGTGTTTCAGAGGCATGCAGGAGGCCTTAGCCAAAATTCCCAGCCAAGGCATGGGCAGTGAAGTTTTCCTTCCCTTCCCTGACACAAGAAGTGTTTCAGTGAAAACCGTGCTCTGTTTCTCCTGCCCCCAGTGCCCTGAGGGCTGTCCATTGCTGCTGAAGGTTGCTGTCCTGGGGGACAGCAATTTCTGCATGGGGCAGCAATGTGCCCCTGTGGCCAAGAGGGCCAAGGGGATCCTGGGGGGAATTAAGAAGAGTGTGTCCAGCAGATCAAGGGAGGTTCTCCTGCCCCTCTGCTCTGCCCTGGTGAGACTTCACCTGCAATATTGTTTTCAGTTTGCGACTTCGCAGTTTAGGAGTGATGGGGATTTACTGGAGAGAGTCTAATGGAGGGCTAAAAAGATGATGAATGGGCTGGAGCACTGCCCTGTGAGGAGAGGCTGAGGGAACTGGGGACTCTTGGTCTCAGGAAGAGAATACTGAGAGGGGATCTAATTAATGTTTATAAACAGATGAAGGCTGGGGATCAAGAGGGAGGGGACAAACTCTTCTCAGTTGCTCCCTGGGATAGGACAAGGGATAAGGGATGGAAACTCCACCACAGGAAGTTCCACCTAAACATAAGGAAGAACTTCTTGAGTGTAAGTGTGACAGAGCCCTGGCACAGGCTGCCCAGAGAGGTTGTGGAGTCTCCTTCTCTGGAGCCTTTCCAGCCCTTTCTGGATCACAGAATCATAGAATCATAGAATCAGACAGGCTGGAAGAGACCTCCAAGCTCATCCAGCCCAATCTATCACCCAGCACTAGCCCATCAACTAGACCATGGCACTAAGTGCCCCATCCAGGCTTTGCTTGAACGTCTCCACGATGGGGACTCCACCACATCCCTGGGCAGCCCATTCCAATGCCAATCACTCTTGCTGGGGAGAACTTCCTCCTGAACCTCTTAACATCCAGCCTGAACCTGCTCCAGTGCAGCTTGAGACTCTGTCCTCTTGTTTTGTCCCTGGGTGCCTGGCAGAAGAGACCAACCTCACCTGGCTACAACCTCCCTTCAGGTAGCTGTAGAGAGCAATGAGGTCTACCCTGAGCCTCCTCTTCTGCAGGCTGCATACCCCCAGCTCTCTCAGCCTCTCCTCACAGGGCTGTGCTCCAGACCCCTCTCCAGCTTTGGTGCCCTTCTCTGGACACCTTCCAGCACCTCAACATCTCTCTTGAATTGAGGGGCCCAGAACTGAACACAGCACTCAAGGTGTGGCCTGACCAGTGCTGAGTACGGGGGCAGAATAATCTTCCTTGTCCTGCTGGCCAAACTGTTCCTGATCCAGGCCAGGATGCCATTGGCTCTCCTGCCCACCTGAGCACTTGTGTTCCTGTGTGACCTATGCTAGATTCTCTGCACTTGCTATGGCCAGGAGGTTGGACTAGAAGATCTCCAGAGGTCCCTTCCCACCCCTAACATCCCGTGAGCCTGTGAAGATCAGGACAGAGAGTTTGCTCCCTGATTTAGACTTGGTTTTATACTTGACCCTGAGGATGTGGGAAGGAAAGAGATGGACAAACACCAGCTAAAGTAGAGTGAGAAGACAAGTGTGGCAGATGCCAAGCAAGCTTAGGCACACATTTATCTTTAAGAACATTTTCAGAAGAACCCCATCAAACCAGATCTGGGCAATCCTACCTCCAAGTGTATGTCCTCCCTGTTTTCAGGAAACACTACTCTGAGTAAGGAGAGGAAATTCTCCTACAACCCAGGAAGATATTTCTTACTGAGAAAGAATTGCTCTGGTGCCTTTTGTGGATTGAAGCCTGACAAAGCAGCAGCAGAGTGTCTCTCCAGCCTTTACAGGTCTGTAACAGGAATACCTGAATCAAGGACAATTTCTGTTGCTGTCTCAGTCATAGAATCATAGAATGACAGAATGGTTCAGGTTGGAAGGGACCTCAAAGCTCA
>VWZE01002912.1:11475-28418 GCA_013396675.1 Eubucco bourcierii
ACCAGACCATGGCACCAAGTGCCACGTCCAAACCCACCTTGAACACCTCCAGGGACGCTGACTCCACCACCTCCCTGGGCAGCCCATTCTAGCAGTCAATGACTCTCTCAGGCAACAACTTTCTCCTCACCTCCAGCCTAAACTTCCCCTGGCACAGCTTCAGACTGTGTCCTCTTGTTCTGCTGCTGCTTGCCTGAGAGAAGAAAGCAACCTCCTCCTGGCTACAAGCACCCTTCAGGTAGCTGTAGACAACAAGAAGGTCTCCCCTGAGCCTCCTCTTCTCCAGGCTGACCAATCCCAGCTCCCTCAGCCTCTCTCCATAAGGCTGTGCTCCAGGCCTCTCCCCAGCCTCGTTGCCCTTCTCTGGACACACTCAAGCACCTCAATGTCCTTCTTCAATGGAGGGGCCCAGAACTGGACACAGGACTCTAGGTGTGAGTAATGAAGCAAGCAGCAGACAGAGACTGAGAAACTTTGTTCTTTTTTCTTGGTTTTATATCCCTAAGCAGAACCAATGAGTGATATAGACATCGCTATTATTTTCTTCCCACAGCCAGTGACCTAATTTCTCTCCTTAAAATATTTCAATTAGCCTCAAACCAGCACCACCTCTTTAAATATACCTGTTGTAGGTGTTACAGAATCAAGGTGTTAGTAAGAGCCAAGAAGAGCCTTTGGAAGGCAGCTCCTTTGGAGCACGCATCGCCAGGTTCTTCTCCTGGATAGCAGGACTGGACCAGTTCAAACAGCTTCATCTCAGGCAAATAAACATATGTGTGCCAGAGTGCCCTCAGTGTGTGTGTGTGTGTGTGTGTGTAGCCTGAAACACAGGCAAATGGAGTGTGGCAGCAGCCTTCTGGGCAGGTCTCCTACTTTTTCAATGGGGAATTGCACCTGAACCCAACCTGTCCTCTAAAAAATGGGATTCCTCCATCAGCATCAAATGCACTCCGCTGCCCAGGGAATTGTATTTGCAGTGCAGTCCCTATGGGAGAAGGTACCACAGGCTTGACAGGCTATAGTAGGTTGGCAGTTAACAACCTCCACTCTGTTAAGGCTCACAAACAAATTTTCAGATTTCTTTTTTAGAAAAAATGGAAAAACCTTCCCTTTTTTTTTTTTCATTTCTTTTCTCCCTTTTTTAAAATTTTATTCCATATTTTTTCTTCTTTTTTTTTTATTTTTTCTTTTTTCCTTTCTTTCTTTTTTTTTCTGTTTTTCTTTTTTTTCCTTTTTTTCCTTTTTCCTTTTTTCTTTTTCTTTTTTTTCCTTTTTTCTTTTTTCCTTTTTTTTCCATTTTTGTTCCCTTTTCTTTTTTCTGTTATTCTTTTTCCTTTTTTCCATTTTTTCCTTTTTTCCTTTTTCTTTATTATTTTTTCTTTTTCTTTCTTTTTTCTTTTTTCTTTTTTCTTTTTTCTTTTTTTCCTTTTTTATTTTTCTTTTTTTCTCTCCTTTTTTAGGTTTTTCTTTTTTCCTTTTTTCCTTTTTTTTATTTTTTCTTTTTTTCCCTTTTTCTTTTTTCTCTTTTTCATTTCTTCTTAATTTTTTGGGGCTTTTTTTTTCCTTTTTCTTATTTTTTTCTCTTTTTTCTTTTTTCCTTTTTTTCTTTTTTCTTCTCTTTTTTTCTTTGTTTATTTGGGTTTTTTCTTTTTATCCTTTTTTTCTCTTCTTTTTCTTTCTTTTTATTTTTCTTTTTTTTTGCTTTTTTCTTTTAAAATTTTTTTATTCTCTTTTTCCTTTTATCCTTTTCTTTTCCTTTTTTCCTTTCTTTTTCTTTTTTATTTCTTTTTTTTGCTTTTTGCTTTTTTCTTAATTTTTTTCATTATCTTTTTCATTTCTTTTTTTCTTTTTTTTTTTTTTTTTACATTTTTCCCCTTTTTTTTCTTTTTTTCCTTTCTTTTTAATTTTTTGGGGCTTTTTTATTTTTCCCTTTTTCTTAGTTATTTCTTTTTTTCTTTTTTCCATTTTTTTCTTTTTCTTTTTTCTTTTTTCTTTTTTTCTTTTTTCTTTGTTTATTTGAGTTTTTTCTTTTTTCCTTTTTTTCTCTTCTTTTTCTTTTTTCCCTTTTTTTGTTCTTTTTTCTTTTTTTTCTTTTTTTCTTTTAAAATTTTTTTTCATTCTCTTTTTCCTTTTTCCTTTTCTTTTCCTTTTTTTCTTTCTTTTTTCTTTTTACATTTTTTCATTCTCTTTTTCCTTTTTCCCTTTTACTTTTTTTTCTTTCTTTTTTCTTTTTACATTTTTTTCATTCTTTTTCCTTTTTTCCTTTTCTTTTCCTTTTTTTCTTTCTTTTTTCTTTTTACATTTTTTTCATTCTTTTTCCTTTTTTCCTTTTCTTTTCCTTTTTTTCTTTCTTTTTTCTTTCTTTTTTTTGCTTTTAGCTTTTATCTTAATTTTTTTCATTCTTATTTTCCTTTCCTTTTTCTTTTTTTTTGTTTTCTTTTTTCTTTCTTTTTTTCTTTTTTTCTTTATTTTTTTCCTTTTTTTCTTTCTTTTTTTTTTCCTGTCTTTTTTTCTTTTTTTTCTTTTTTTTCTTTCTTGTTGTTAAGATGATAGCTGAGTTTGACCATTTCTAACTGTATCCATGAGAACAAAACACTTCCAAGTAAAAGAATAATCTAATCTACATAACGATAACTACAAACCACAAAGAAAAAGGTGACCCTGGCTTTTTTTTCTTATAGCATCACTTATAAGCAGAGTTTAACCAAAATCTTAACAGCTGACAAACAATTATGGGTTGTTTTCCCCCTCCAGAAACCTGCACTCAAGGCTTAGCCTTTTAATTTTCATTTTTCTGTTGGTGTGAGAGCATAGCTCTGAAGCATGCTTTGTTCGCGTGCCGCCGGCATCAAGCATCAGTTCAGAATGATAATAGAACAACTGGCATGCCTCTCTGCTAAACCACTTAGCACACCTCCTGCATGTTCTAATTCTTTTGAGAGCTGTGGCAAAAATCATTTCCCATGGAGCTGGAGAAGCTGAGGTCTTGTGCATGGTTTGTTTTTCCCTTTGTTTGTTTGGCTTTTGCCTTGTCTCCTGCCTCTGTGCGAATGTGTTTGCTGCTGGCGGTCGTTGCTGCACGCTGAACTTTGTCACGGTAACCTAAGTAAAAGAGCACAGTAGAAGAGCTGAAATGCAGTTATTCAAGAGGGATGCTGTTTGCTCTTGATTTTTTGGGGGGGTTTGTTTGTCTACTTGCTTTGGGGTTGTGTTTTTTTTTATTGTTTGTTCTTTTGGTTGGTTGGTTTGGGTTTTTTTTCTGTAAAGAGTCTCAGCAATGCTTATTTATAGTCTTGCCTCAGACAGTAACATGGGAAAAAGCATGAACACCCTGCCAGTTGCATGGATCTGTATCAGTGGTTCTTGCCATCAGCAAGTGATTAATTTTGCCCTAGTTGTCTCTCACCCTGCTGAGTCTGTTGAGAATGAATTGACAAGTCCTTGCTAGGGTCTGAATCGACAGCTCTGCGACTGGTAGCTTAACACTTCTCTCTGAGGGTTTGTTGAGGGAGGGTATTTTCTACTATGCTGTTACAGCTCATGCCCTGAAGAGCCTTCCAAGGATGCTGGCCTCCTCATTTTGGAAGCATAGCTGGCAGGAGCCTAAACCACATTTTCCTTTCCTATCCAGACCTAAATTAATGCCACATGAAAGAGCATTTGCTTCTCTGTGTCACAGGCAAAATGTGTGTCGCTCAGAGAAAGGCAGAGCAGGACCTGAAAGCATCAACTGGAACAAACAATGAAGAGTTCTTTTCCTCCAATTTCTCATTTTTAAGCCATCTCTTTCATTTTTAAACCACCTTGCTTTTTCATTTTTAAACCTGAATGTCCTTCCAAGGATGCTGGCCTCCTCATTTTGGAAACACAGCTGATGGGAACCTAAACCACATTCTCCTTCCCTCAGTAACAGCTATCCAGACCTAAATTAATGCCACATGAAAGAGCATTTGCTTCTCTGTGTCACAGGCAAATGTGTGTTGCTCAGAGAAAGGCAGAGCAGGACCTGAAAGCATCAATTGGAACAAACAATGAAGAGTTCCTTTCCTCCAATTGCTCATTTTTAAACCATCTTACTTTTTCATTTCTAAACTACCTTATTTTTTTTGTTGTTAAACCACCTTTTTGGTTTTAAACCACCTTACTTTTTCATTTTCAAACCTGAATGTCCTTCCAAGGATGCTGGCCTCCTCATTTTGGAAGCACAGCTGGCAGGAACTTAAACCACATTCGCCTTTCCTCAGTAACAGCTATCCAGACCTAAATTAATGCCACATGAAAGAGCATTTCCTTCTCTGCAGCACAGGCAAATGTATGTCACTCATGGAAAAGGAGAGCAGGACATGAAAGCATCAATGGGAACAAACAATGAAGAGTTCTTTTCCTCCAATTTCTCATTTTTAAACCATCTTATTTTTTCATTTTTAAGCCACCTTATTTTTTCATTTTTAAACCATCTTTTTCATTTTAAAACCATCTTTCTTTTTCATTTTTAAACCATCTTTTTCATTTTAAACCCATCTTTCTTTTCATTTTAAAACCACCTTTCTTTTTCATTTTTGAACCATCTTTCTTTTTCATTTTAAAACCATCTTTCTTTTTCATTTTTAAACCATCTTTTTCATTTTAAAACCATCTTTCTTTTTCATGTTTGAACCATTTTTCTTTTTCATTTTAAGCCCATCTTTCTTTTCATTTTAAAACCACCTTTCTTTTTCATTTTTGAACCATCTTTCTTTTTCATTTTTAAACTACCTTTTTCATTTTAAAACTGTCTTTCTTTTTCATTTTTCAACCATCTTTCTTTTTCATTTAAAAACCATCTTTCTTTTTCATTTTTGAACCATCTTTCTTTTTAATTTTAAAACCATCTTTCTTTTTTATTTTTAAACCATCTTTTTCATTTTTAAGCCATCTTTTTATTTTTCAAACCATCTAACTCCTTCATTTTTAAACCATCTTACTTCTTCATTTTTAAACCATCTTACTTCTTCATTTTCAAACCATCTAACTCCTTCATTTTTAAACCATCTTACTTCTTCATTTTCAAACCATCTAACTCCTTCATTTTTAAACCATCTTACTTCTTCATTTTTAAACCATCTCCCTTACCAACAAAGTGAGTAATTTTAGGCCTTGTGCTAGTCTAAGCTGACAGATCATTTACAGATCTAAAGAAGGAAAACACAAGTAAATGCTCTGAAGAAAATCTTGTGACAGCCTCACAGCACCTCCAGAGTCACCAAGTTTGCCCCAACCTAGTACTTTTCCTTGGCCAGGCAGCTCAAATGTTTCAAGTTGTTAATGTTCTGTTTCCTAACTGGGAAATCTAATTCTTCTTTTCTTCTGCAGAATCAAAATTTTGAAACCAATGGCATTTGCTAACATCATTTACTGAAAACATTCACAGAAGGTTGCACACTGGCTTTGAAATTTATTTTCTTTTCCTACTGCTTTAAAAAAAAAATAATCTGGTGTGGTTTAATGGTTGTTATTTAAAATGGATTTGTTCCTATTTGTAGACAGATCTCCATATAGATGTGATGGTCTCCTCCTCTGAAAGCTGTCATACAATGCAGCAAGAGCATTGAGAGAGCTAAAACGCATTTTAGAGGGGAGAGGGACACAGCACAGTGAAGAGAGGTGGATTAGGAACTCTCCACACCCCTCCCCCCCACTATTTGAAAGATTATCAGGCCAGCTCAGATGGTTTGGCAGTCAGATGAAGCTCTATTTACAGTATATATACAATATACACAAGTATTTATGACTATATACAAGTTGGAAATAACACAGAAATCCAAACTCCCTCCAGGTCAAAGAAAACTACCCAGAAGGGCACAAAGCTACCCTTCCTCTTCCTCTTTCTCTATCTCAGATGGGCAAAGAAAACAAAGTAGAGGCCAACAGCAGCCAGCAAAGCTAACATGTTAGCTGCTGAGATTAGAGGTGAGATCCTGTACCTGGGTAGGCACAATGCCAAGCACAACTCCAGGCTGAGTGGGGAATGGCTGAGAGCAGCCCTGAGGAAAAGGACCTTGGAGTCTGGGTTGATGAAAAGCTCCAGATGAGGCTGCAGTGTGAGTGAAGCCCAGACAGCAACTGTGTGCTGGGCTGCAGCAAGAGCAGTGTGGGCAGCAGGGCAAGGGAGGGGATTGTGCCCCTTGACTTGACCCCAACTGCAGTCCTGTGTGCAGTTCTGGAACCCCCAACATAGGAAGGACATGGAAGTGTTGGAGTGGATCCAGAGGAGGCCAGGAAGATGCTGAGAGGGCTGCAGCAGCTCTGCTGTGAGGACAGGCTGAGAGAGCTGGGGCTCTGCAGCCTGGAGAAGAGAAGGCTTCCAGGAGGCTTTGGAGTAGCCTTCCAGGAGCTGAAGTGGGCTGCAGGAAGGCTGGGGAGGGACTACTGACAAGGTCTTGCAGTGACAGGACAAGGGGAATGGGTTTGAAGTGTCAGAGGAGAGATTGAAAGTGGATGTTAGGAGGAAGTTCTTTGCAGTGAGGGTGGTGAGACACTGGCACAGGTTGCCCAGGGAGGTTGTGGCTGCTCCCTCCCTGGAGGTGTTCAAGGCCAGGTTGGAGGAGGCCTTGAGTGACCTGTNTCCCTGGAGGTGTTGAAGGCCAGGTTGGAGGAGGCCTTAAGTGACCTGTACTAGTGGGAGGTATCCCTGCCTATGGCAGGGGGTTGGAACTGGATGATCCTTGAGGTCCCTTCCAACCTTACCACTCTATGATTCGATTCTGTGGTTCTATATCAGAACAGATCAGGGTTAAAAGGTAATTATTATAACAAATGACACAGATTGGACAGAGAAACAAACAGGGCAATGTCCCAGGCATAGCGAGAGAACATTGTTTATATTTTGACTTTTTATCCCTCTCAGCAAACCAAGGAATGCTACAGACACCATCATTATTTTTCTTTTCACAACCTGATTTCTCTCATTAAAATATTCCAATTAGGCTCAACCAAGCACAAGAGGGAACAGAACCCCCAGCCCTGTTTGCAGAGAGGGCAGTGAGGCAACTCTGCCGTGCTCCCGCTCGGCATGATTCTGAATGCCTTTCTGTGATGTGGAAGTCAAAGAGAGCTGCCTGGCTGACTCCTCACAGACCAGTAGACAGATATCCAGGCACTTGAAGGATGAACTGAGAAAAATAGCAGGGAATCATAGAATGCCTTGTGTTGGAAGGCACCTCCAAAGGTCGTCTAGTCCAACCCCCTGCAGTCAGCAGTGACATCCAGAGAAGGGCAACGAGACTGGGGAGAGGCCTGGAGCACAGCCCTATGGAGAGAGGCTGAGGGAGCTGGGATTGGTTAGCCTGGAGAAGAGGAGGCTCAGGGGAGTCCTTCTTGCTGTCTCCAGCTACCTGAAGGGTGCTTGTAGCCAGGAGGAGGTTGCTTTCTTCTCTCAGGCAAGCAGCAGCAGAACAAGAGGACACAGTCTGAAGCTGTGCCAGGGGAAGTTTAGGCTGGAGGTGAGGAGAAAGTTGTTGCCTGAGAGAGTCATTGCCTGCTGGAATGGGCTGCCCAGGGAGGTGGTGGAGTCAGCGTCCCTGGAGGTGTTCAAGGCAGGTTTGGACGTGGCACTTGGTGCCATGGTCTAGTCTTGAGGGCTGTGGTGATGGCTTGGACTTGCTGAGCTTTGAGGTCTCTTCCAACCCTGGTGATACTGGGATACTGTGATACTTTCATACTTTGATACTGTGATACTGTGGTACTGTGATACTGTAATAGATTTTCTAAAGACTTCAGGGGGATCTCTCTCCTGGAACTGTCTACATCCACCCCTTGTCAGCAGCGTGAGAAGGGAGGCGTTGAGCAAAATCTGCAGTGCTTTGTGGGATGCTATTTCCCTCCTTGCATTTTTGTGGCTGACCAACAAGATTTCCTTTAATACTTTAATACTTCCTAAAACATATTGCATGTTTTTGGAGCAGTGGCACGGGCCAAGGGTGCAGTGTACCTGAAGGGAGCCTCCAGTTCCTTATGATCCCACACATCCCTGCAGCTGAGTTGTCACACGCCAGGTGTTTGCAGAGGCACTTGCTTAGGTCAGAGCATGAAATAGTAGCAAAGCTCTTTGGGATGCTGGAGTTCTAGAGTGTAGGATACACATCTTCATGTGTGCAAGAATAGCACCACTGAAGTCCAGAGAGGGATTAACATTGCAGATAAAGAGGACAGCATAGTGATTGTGAAAAAAAAAAAAAACCAAAAACCCCACAACATTTTGAGTTGGGAGTTCTCAGTTGATGAATGCAATTTGGTTGTAGCACTTTTGCCACTTCATGGAATGGTTTAGGTTGGAAGGGACCTCAAAGCTCAACCACTTCCAACTCGCCGCCATAGGCAGGGACACCTCCCACTAGAACAGGTTGCTCAAGACCTCGTCCAACCTGGCCTTGAACACATCCAGGGAGGTTGTGGAGCACAGAAGCACCCAATGTGATTCCTGGTCACTGGCTGAGCAAGCTGAGTGCCTGCAGGCATTTAGAGCCTGTGCCTGGTCACTGACTGTGCAGGCTGAGTGCCTGCAGGCATTTAGAGCCTGTGCCTGGTCACTGGAGGTCCACACAGCTCAGGTTGTAATGAGGCAGGAAACAGGTACAGATACAATGGCAGAGCACCCCTTGTGCTGCCTGCTCATCCCTTTTATCCATACAACCTGAGACTAATATACCTTTGGACAGAGATTACCCAATCGGGATGGCACTTTGCATCCCCCAGCACAGGAGGAGGGGGAGCAGGGGAACATGTCTGGACAAGCCAGGGTCCTTAGACTCAGTGGCTCCAGGTTCTTTGTCCTCGGATACAGTGACAGAGCACATTGTGCTACCTGCTCATCCATTTTCATTAATACAGCCTGAGACTAATGGACCTTTGGACACAGATTAACCAATCAGAATGGCAGTTAGCCAAGCCTGACCATATTGGGTGAAGCCATAGGCTTGCTTTACCCTTTTTAGGGCAGACACAGGTCCTGCACAAGGCAACCCTGTGTACCTTGTTTACCACAGGCTGCAAAGGGCCAGGGTCCTTAGACTCAGTGGCTCCAGGTTCTTTGTCCCCTTTCCCATGGTTGCTTCTCCCCAAAACAGAAGGAAGGAGAATAGAAAAACATCTCTGGGCAAGCCAGGTCTTGTTTAAGCCTATTTTGGCCTACTGGGTTAGGGTGGATCCCTCTCCTGGTAGAATTAACTCGCCACAAATTTTTGCGAAGTCAGGAAAAAAAAAAAGAGAAATTGTATTTCTTATAGTTTAAATATAACAGTATAGGGAGAATACAACTACTACAGGAATATAATAACTTGAAGGAAGATGGGGAGGGGGTCTAGTTGTGGCACAGCAGCCAAAACAGCGGCAGGGGAAGACAACAGCAGACACAGGCGAAGCAGCGGAAACAGCAAGGGAAAGGTCCAAGCTGTGCTTCCAGAAAAGGGACAATGGGTTTAAACTGGCAGAGGAGAGATTGAAACTGGATGTTAGGAGGAAGTTCTTTACAGTGAGCATGGTGAGACACTGGAACGGGTTGCCCAGGGAGATTGCAGAGCACGGAATCACCCAACGTGATCAAAGATCACGTTGGGTGATTCTGTGCTCTCCAACCTCCCTGGAGGTGTTCAAGGCCAGGTTGGATGAGGCCTTAAGTGACCTGTACTAGTGGGAGGTGTCTGTGGCAGGGGATTGGAACTGGATGATCTTTGAGGTCCCTTCCAACCTTCCCATTCTATGATTCTATGATGCTCCAGTGAAATTATATTAACTTATCCATCGTTGCCATTCTATGGCCTATCCCATGAATGTTCACCTCTCCACTCAGAGCTTCCACTTCTAAGTTTCTCTGTTCTGAATTGTTTTATGTCTGAGGTAGTTATCTAAGTGAAAGAGCCACATAAGCCAACCACAACACCACCCCTCTGCAACGATCTCCAAAGTCAAGGCTGCCCCTCAAGCACAAGAGGCGGGAACATTGCATCAAGAGCAGCGTGGCCAGCAGGGCAAGGGAGGGGATTCTGCCACTTTACTCTGCTCTTGTCAGACCCCACCTGGAGTACTGTGTGCAGTTCTGGAGCCCTCAGCACAGGAAGGACATGGAAGTGTTGGAGTGGGTCCAGAGGAGGGCCACAAAGATGATCAGAGGGCTGGAGTAGCTCTGCTGTGAGGACAGGCTGAGAGAGTTGGGGCTCTTCAGCCTGGAGAAGAGAAGGCTTCGAGGGGACCTGATAGTAGCCTTCCAGTATCTGAAGGGGGCCTACAGGAAGGCTGGGGAGGGATTATTTACAAGGTCCTGCAACGACAGGACAAGGGGCAATGGGTTTGAACTGGCAGAGGGGAGATTTAGACTGGATGTTAGGAGGAAGTTCTTTACAGTGAGGGTGGTGAGACACTGGCATAGGTTGCCCAGGGAGGTTGTGACTGCTCCCTCCCTGGAGGTGTTCAAGGCCAGGTTGGATGAGGCCTTGAGTGAGCTGTGCTAGTGGGAGGTGTCCCTGCCTATGGCAGGGGGTTGGAACTGGATGATCCTTGAGGTCCCTTCCAACCTTCCCATTCTATGATTCTATGATTTAATGAACATTGAAAGCAGTGTCTGGTAGTGTCCGTGTGTGGTTTCTGGGCTTTCACCTGTCTGTTTCTCCTTTAACCTGCAGAACCACATCACGGCCTTTGCAGAAGTCACATGATGCCGACGCCGATGCGTTTTCCCTCCATTGGACTTCCTCTCTTTTCACAGCCCACACACGATAATTGCAGTGTCTCCAAAAGAGCAGAAGTTTTTAGAGGTCCTATTTCTGACTTGGTTTTTACGCTCGTTTCCGATGCTACCAACCTTTTGAAGAACCCTGAACTGTTAGAACGTCACTTTACTTTCTAGAGGAAACAAACAAACAAACAAACAAGCAACAACCAACAACACAACCCCCAACTGTTTACTTTTGGGTGGAATGGGACAAAACTGAGCACTCATTATATTTATCTGACCATACCTTTGTTTCGGCTTCTCGTTGGTTTTTAACGGTTCATGTGCTTATTCCAGCAGTATCAAATCAACGTTTTGATTTGATTTCAAATTTCTTTTTTTGTTTGTTTGGTTTTATTTTTTTAATTTTTTTTTTTTAAATTAATCTACATTTTTAACTCAGCATGAACTTGTTTCCATCCGAGGCAATTTCAGTGTATAAAACTAGGTGAGTATTACGTTCTTGTATGAAAATGCTGTTTGCACATTGTACGAGGCCTGTATTCCATGTAAGATATCATTCCAACAGTATGTTATATGTAAGATTGGTGCTTCTGCTTTTGAAGAGAAAACAAACAAACAACAACAAAAAAACCCACACACACACAAAAAAAAAGCCAATTTTTACTGTAATAAGTATTGTATCATAATTAAAAGTTTATTTATTTGGATATTTTTCCTGACATAATTGTAGTTGAATTGTTGTTTTGTAGTTCTTGAATGTCTTGGGTGGTTATATATGTATCTAGGTTAAAAGCAATGAAAATAATATAGAGGATTTGATCATGAATATATTCTTTATTACTAATGATATCCCACGAAAGGTTAAGGGCTCCATTCTAAGCTCAGCCTATCTGCTGGCAAGTTGCGCTGTTCAGAGGTCGCCTAAACAAGGGAGCTTGCATCTTCTCATCCTCGTCATGCAGCCTGATGCACTGGGAGAATGGGTGCTAAGACAAGAGGAGGGTCACTGGCACAGTGAGAAAAGTGCGTATGAGTTTCTGCTTCCCGTTTGGAGCACTCACACGGATAAATCCAACGTGCCAGGATTGATTTCCATCAGCCCAACTGAGCAGGGCAGGCTCTGCAAGTCTCCATCTCTGCTTATCTTTGGGAGCGGCAGCCTTGGAGAACAGAACTCTCGCTCGGTCTGTGTTGCGATTTTTTTTCTTCACCACCAGGCTATGTTCTCATACCTCTGTTACTGCTGGGAATAACTCAGTCTGCCTTTGGAAGGACAAGCCTTGCTGCCTGCCCACTGAGCATCAAAGTGGACCTCAGCATTGTAGGTGCTGAAAATGTGCTTGAGGTCTGCCAGGGCACTTCCCTCTGGCAACAGCTGATACCATAACAGGGTTAGAGAGGCATTGAGCGTAGTAACATCCAGTGCTGGCTGTTGAACATTCTAAGCCTTAAATTTTTCATAATTCGGTGTATTTCCTGAGCATTACTCATCCTTAGAAGATGGTTGGGATCGGAGGGAGTAGAATCAGGTGTACAGTTGCTATGGTTAGTTTGAATGCGCCCTCACAGGCATCCCGGCAACACCTGCCTTGTACTTTCTGTTTTCACCTCCCCTCACAGCCATCCACACAACACCTGCTTTGTACTTTCTGTTTTCACCTCCCCTCACAGCCATCCACACAACACCTGCTTTGTACTTTCTGTTTTCGCCTCCCCTCACAGACACCCTGACAACACCTGCTTTGTACTTTGTGTTTTCACCTCCCCTCACAGTCACCCTGACAACACCTGCTTTGTACTTTCTGTTTTCACCTCCCCTCACAGACACCCAGACAACACCTGCCTTGTACTTTCTGTTTTCACCTCCCCTCACAGACACCCTGACAACACCTGCTTTGTACTTTCTGTTTTCAGCTCCCCTCACAGACATCCAGACAACACCTGCCTTGTACTTTCTGTTTTCACCTCCCTTCACAGGCATCCAGGCAACACCTTCTTTTTACTTTTTGTTTTAATCTCATCTCTCACTAAAATGCAACTACCTAAGTAGTGCTTGGCAAGCAGGGCAAGGCCAAGTAACCTTTGAGTGCAATAGAATATATCTCACGAAGCCATCGTGCTAAGCTGAGAACTAGAGAATAAAGACAAGCATCAGTGGGGAGAAAACTCCTAGAATAGAGCCCTTAGCTACAAACAATGTAACTTAGGTGACTGAAACTCCACCTTTTTTAGACTATTAACTGTGTTTACAAAACTGTAGTAGATCCAAAGTTTGTATCACCACGTTAGGCACACTGACCCTTCTTTTAGCTGTTTAGAGTCAAAGTACTAATGAGTTCTGTGTGCAGATTGAAATGAAATCTTCACTCATTTTTGCATGGTAGCAAACCTGCATTTTTTTAAATATCTGATTTTATAAGATTACCAAGAGATTCTTTTATGTTAAAAGAGATTACTCTTTTTTTTTGTTTGTTTGTTTGTTTGTTTGGTTTGGTTTTTGTTTTTTTTTTTCAGTGTACTGTATATCATCACCTTGTAACTCCTTCTCTCTCAGGATCTTTCCCAGTCAAATATTTGGGTTAAATTTATCATATTATCTCTGTAAAACCAGCAGTGAGAAAACAAAGCAAAACAAAAAACAAAAAACAAAAAAAAAGAGAGACACTCTGCTGTATAATGTATTTTTAAATAAAATAATTTTTCATTCATTAGTAGTCTTTTTTTTTGTTATTATTATTTTAAACTATCTACTATAGATATATTTGCATTGAGTCTGTAGCTACAACAAAATGATTTCGAGGTCAGCTGTATTGGGGGATATATTTTAGCACTTAAGCAGGAATCCCCACAGTCCCTTTAGGACCGGTTCTGATGAAGCTGAAAAGCAGGAGAGAAGAAGGTGGATTGGAGACTTGTCCACAACCTACTGGTAAAGGACTTTCACCAGGCTGTGGATTAACCAAGCTTGAGACTCAGCTTTGATTGGGTTTTCAGAAGTGGCAAGAATTTACCTCTCCCACACCTCTCCACCGCCACAAGCCTGGAGATTGAGTCCTTGCTCTTCCTTTCTGGACCTGGAAAGGCTTTCTCAGTAGAAACAGTTTAACAAAACAGAAGTAATTTGGCATTTTCTGACTCAAATGGCTTTGCAGGTTTTGCTTTTGAAGATAACTCCAGTGAGGAGACTGTGACAAAGAAGCTTCCTCCCGTGTTGGGGGAGCACAGAGTGGTCCCTGGTAAAACCACTGTGGCTGAACCGTTGCAGTGGCTCAAAGTGCAGCTGGCTCTGTTCTCATAGACCTTTTATTTGTGTGTGTGTGCTTCTGTGAAAGAGCTCCACTCTAAATAAGATGTTTAAGAAGCATCTCTAATGCTGCATGCTGCTGTGTTCCTAAAAATGGAATTCCTGAGGGATATGAGGACGGCAGCTGGGCTTGTATCCGTGCCATGGTGGATTCGCTTCTGCCTGCTCTGCTGTTGATTGACAGCCAACTGAGTCCTGGGCTGCAGCAAGAGAAGCGTGGCCAACAGAGCAAGGAAGGGGATTCTGCTCTGCCCCTTTGCTCTGCTCTCCTCAGACCCCACCTGCAGTCCTGTGTGCAGTTCTGGAACCCCCAGCACAGCAAGGACATGGAAGTGTTGGAACAGGTCCAGAGGAGGCCACAAAGATTGCTGAGAGGGCGGCAGCAGCTCTGCTGTGAGGACAGGCTGAGAGAGTTGGGGCTGTGCAGACTGGAGAAGAGAAGGCTGCCAGGAGACCTTAGAGTAGCCTTCCAGGATCTGAAGGGGGCTACAGGAAGGCTGTGGAGGGACTATTGACAAGGTCTGGGAATGCCAGGACAAGGGGCAATGGGTTTGAAGTGTCAGAGGGGAGATTGAAAGTGGATGTTAGGAGGAAGTTGTTTGCAGTGAGGGTGGTGAGACACTGGCACAGGTTGCCCAGGGAGGTGTTCAAGACCAGGTTGGAGGAGACATTGAGTGACCTGTGCTAGTGGGAGTTGTCCCTGCCTATGACAGGGGGTTGGAACTGGCTGAACTTTGAGGTCCCTTCCAACCTTACCATTCTATGATAATCATGAGCTGCAGTAAGATGGGCTCACATCTCTTCAACTTTATCATGTGGGTTAAGAGGTGGTGAGGTGGTTGTGTTTTCAGCTGCAATTTCCTTGGCTGTTGCCTTCTGATTTTGTTGCTGTCTGAGATCTCAGTCAATGCAGCAGTCACGTTGCACATGACATTAGCAGGGTACTGAATGTGCTCTTCTGAAGTCTGATTTTGGATTTCCAAAGCTTGACACACAGCAAGCAGGCTGGCCTGTGTTTTAGGAACAGATCCATTTATTTGGATCAAATATGTCCCCCCTCTCCTGACCCCCAGCCCTCAGATATTTATAAACATTTCTTAAATCCCTTCTCAGTCTTCTCTTCTCCAGACTAAGCAGCCCCAGGTCCCTCAGCCTCTCCTCACGAGGCAGTGCTCAGTCCCCTCATCATCCTTGTAGCCCTCAGCTGGACCCTCTCCAGCAGATCCCTATCCAACTGGGGAGCCCAAAACTGAAGGCAGTACTCAAGATGAGATCTCACCAGGGCAGTGTAGAGGGGGAGGAAAACCTCCCTCACTCTGCTGGCCACACTCTGCTTAATGCCCACCAGGGCACATTGCTGCCCATGGATGTTCTTCAGCAGCACTCCCAGGTCCTTCTCCACAGGGCTGCTCTCCAGCAGATCCCCTCCCAACCTGTACTGCTGCAGTTTATTGTTCCTCCCCAGGTGCAGGACTCTGCACTTGGCCTTGTTGAACCTCATTTGGTTCCTCTGTGCCCAGCTCTGCCTGCCCAGGTCTCTCTGGATGCCCACACAGCCTGCAGCTGTCTCAACCAAGCCTCCCAGGTTGGTGCCATCAGGAAACTTGCTGAGCAGACTCTGTCTGTGCCCTCAGCAATGGCATTGATGGAGATGCTGAACAGCACAGGACCCAGCACTGATCCCTGGGGGACTCCACTGGTTACAGCTCTGCAGCTGGACCTGGCACCATTGATCACCACTCTGTGAACTCTCTCTTGTGACCAGTTTCTAATCCACCTCACTGCCTGCTCTTCCATCCCACACTTCCTGAGCTTGCTCACCAGGATGTCATGGGAGATGGTGTCAAAAGCCTTGCTAAGTTCAAGATAGACTACATCCACTGCTCTCCCTGACTCTACCCATTCAGGTATGTCCTCATAGAACGCTATCAGGTTAGTCAAGCATGAGTTCCCCTTGGTAAAACTGTGCTTACTGCTCCTGATAACCTTCTCTTCCAAGTGCCTTGAGCTGCCCTCCAGAAGGAGCTGCTCCATCATTTTTCCAGGGGTGGAGGTGATGCTGACTGGTCCACAGTTCCCTGGAACCTCTTTCTTGCCCTTTTTGAAGACTGCAGTGCTATTGGCTCTGCTCCAGCCCTCAGGCACCTCTCCTGTCTGCCACCATTCAGCAAAAATGATGGAGAGTGGCAGAGCAACAACATCAGGCAGTTCTCTCAGCACCCCTGAGAGCATCAGGGCTCATGGACCTGTGAATGTTCAGTTTGTGTAACTGATTCCCTAACCCAATCTGCACTGACCAGTGGGGAGCATTCCCTCCTCGGCTTTCTCTCCTTCATCCAGGATCTGGAGTACCTAGGGATGTTCAACCTTAGGTGTAAAGCCTGAAGCAAAGAAGGCACTACTCTGGACCTGAGTAAGGCATTTGGTTCTGTCCCACATGGCATCCTGGGCACCAAACTGGAACAAAACAGACTTGCTGGGTGGAGCACTGCTGGGTAAGGAACTGGCTGGATGGTGGCACACAGAGAGGGCACAATGTCCACCTGGAGACCAGTGCCAAGTGGTGTCCCTCAGGGGTCAGTGCTGGCACCAGTGCTGTTTGACATCTTTGTCAGTGCCATGGACAGAGGAATCAGTGCAGCCTCAGCAAGTGTGCAGCTGGCACCAAGCTGTGTGGCACAGTCACTTGCTAGAGGGCAGGGATCCATCCAGAGGGACCTGCACAGGCTGGAGAGGTGGGTCCAGGCCAACCTCATGAAATTCAACAAGGCCAAGTGTAAGGTCCTGCACCTGGGTAGGCACAATGCCAAGCACAAATACAGGCTGGGTGGTGAATGGCTGAGAGCAGCCCTGAGGAAAAGGACCTTGGAGTCTGGGTTGATGAAAAGCTCAACATGAGCCTGCAGTGTGCACATGCAGCCCAGACAGCAA
>VWZE01002913.1:26071-42453 GCA_013396675.1 Eubucco bourcierii
GTGCTGGGGAGAAAGGCAAGAGGGTGGAGGAGGGAGAACACATTTCTTCACGTTTAGGGCTCAAACCTTTCAAACCACTGATATTATTAAATTTACTATCACAAGCAGCCAGAGATCTTTTTATTAGAAGGGAAGAAGGAAAGAAAGAAAGGAGGAAGGAAGGAGGGAAGGAAGAAGGAATTCAGAAGGAAGGAAGGAAGGGAAAAGACAGAAAATAGAAAAGAAAATAGATGAAAGAGAGAAAGAGAGAAGGAAAGAGAAAGGAAGGAAGAAANAAGAAAGAAAGAAAGAAAGAAAGAAAGAAAGAAAGAAAGAAAGAAAGAAAGAAAGAAAGAAAGAAAGAAAGAAAGAAAGAAAGAAAGAAAGAAAGAAAGAAAGAAAGAAAGAAAGAAAGAAAGAAAGAAAGAAAGAAAGAAAGAAAGAAAGAAAGAAAGAAAGAAAGAAAGAAAGAAAGAAAGAAAGAAAGAAAGAAAGAAAGAAAGAAAGAAAGAAAGAAAGAAAGAAAGAAAAAAGGAGAGAAAGTAAGAAAGAGAGAAAGAAAGTAAGAAAGAGAGAAAGAAAGAAAGAAAGAAAGAAAGAGAGAAAGAGAGAAAAAGAGAGTGAAAGAAAGAAAGAAAGAGAGAAAAGGAAAGAAAGAAAGAAAAAGAGAACAAGAGAAAGAAGGAAAGAGAAAGATAGAGAGGTAGAAAGAGAGAAAGAAAGAAAGAAAGAAAGAAAGAAAGAAAGAAAGAAAGAAAGAAAGAAAGAAAGAAAGAGAGAGAAAGAAAAAGAGAAAGAAAGAAAGAAAGAGAAAGAGAGAAAGAGAGAAAGAGAGAAAGAAAGAAAGAAAGAAAGAATGAAAGAAAGAAAGAAAGAAAGAAAGAAAGAAAAGGAGAGAAAGAAAAGAAAAGGAAAGTAAGAAAGAGAGAAAGAAAGAAAGAAAGAAGGAAAGAATGAGAGAAAAAGAGAAAGAAAGACAGAAAGAAAGAAAGAGAGAAAAAGAGAGAGAAAGAAAGAAAGAATGAGAGAAAAAGAGAGAGAAAGAAAGAAAGAGAGAAAGAGAGAAAAGGAAAGAAAGAAAGAAAAAGAGAACAAGAGAGAAGGAAAGAGAAAGATAGAGAGGTAGAAAGAGAGAGAAAGAAAGAAAGAATTAGAGAAAAAGAGAGAGAAAGAAAGAAAGAGAGAAAGAGAGAAAAGGAAAGAAAGAAAGAAAAAGAGAACAAGAGAGAAGGAAAGAGAAAGATAGAGAGGTAGAAAGAGAGAGAAAGAAAGAAAGAATTAGAGAAAAAGAGAGAGAAAGAAAGAAAGAGAGAAAGAGAGAAAAGGAAAGAAAGAAAGAAAAAGAGAACAAGAGAGAAGGAAAGAGAAAGATAGAGAGGTAGAAAGAGAGAGAAAGAAAGAAAGAATTAGAGAAAAAGAGAGAGAAAGAAAGAAAGAGAGAAAGAGAGAAAAGGAAAGAAAGAAAGAAAAAGAGAACAAGAGAGAAGGAAAGAGAAAGATAGAGAGGTAGAAAGAGAGAGAAAGAAAGAAAGAATTAGAGAAAAAGAGAGAGAAAGAAAGAAAGAGAGAAAGAGAGAAAAGGAAAGAAAGAAAGAAAAAGAGAACAAGAGAGAAGGAAAGAGAAAGATAGAGAGGTAGAAAGAGAGAGAAAGAAAGAAAGAATTAGAGNAACTCCCCCCAAACCCAACCAGGCTGATATTTCATGGCTTTTGAGTTAGATCATTTTGGTTCGTGCCAATAAAAACAAAGCATTAAGTGTTTTGATGTTTTAATATAATGATTTAATTCTCTCATTGATATTAGAACCCAGAAACACAACAAACACCAAGACCCCTTTCAAAATCCTTGCGACAGAGCAAAGGCTCTTAAATCACTTCAGCACTCCCACCTCCCTTTTCACAGCGGAGATTTTATGCTGGGCACTTTGCAAAGAGGGGGTTCTTGCCATCAGAGAAGTGTGGTTTGATGGTGCTAACCTGCCTTTGGTGAGCTCACCCGTGGACACTGAAAAACATCTGGGCTTTTTCTGCTGGCAAAAGCAGCAGTTCCTTGACCTTGGAGCAGATCTGTTGACTTGAGCTCCTAAAGCAACCTTTTGGCTTGTGCGCCTCCATTCTTTGTGCACCGCTCCCCAGGAGGCAACT
This sequence comes from Eubucco bourcierii, assembly GCA_013396675.1. Classification (NCBI taxonomy): domain Eukaryota; kingdom Metazoa; phylum Chordata; class Aves; order Piciformes; family Ramphastidae; genus Eubucco; species Eubucco bourcierii. The sequence goes on from VWZE01002913.1 coordinate 28,195, forward strand.
CAGCACCCCAAGGCTGAGGGCAAATGGAGATGTGGAGCCATAGGCGTGAGGAGAAAGGAACTGTAAGGGACTTTAAGCAAGGGTTTGTTGTGATGGGCTGAGGGGGAATGGTTTGAAGCTTGAGGAGGGTAGATTTAAACTGGATGTTAGGATGAAATTCTTTACAGTGAGGGCGGTGAGATGCTGGAACAGAGAGGCTATGGAGGTGTTCAAGGTAGACCAGATGAGGCCTTGAGCAGCCTGGTCTAGTGCAAGCTGTTTGCCCATGGCAGGAGAACTGGAACTAGCAGATCTTTAAGGCCCCTTCCAATCCAAACCATTCTATGTTTCTATGCCTCCAGGATTAAGCCATCACTTATGCTGTACTCACCAGTACTCAGGGTTGGAAATAAAAGAGAGTTTTCCTCCAGGAAAGATGAAAAGAGGAAACAGGGGACAGATAGGCTTTCAGAAGAGCAACAGTAAGATCCCAACAAGCCCCATGGGGACATTTTCCTCTATGCTGCATAGAAAATAGAGGTAAAACATTGCATGGGACTTACTAGCAACACTTATCAGGAGGAGGAGCTGAGATGATGGAGACAGGCTCCAAAGGTGGTAGAAGATGGATAGTGGACATGGTACTGCAAACCAAGATCTGACCTACACCAAGCTGGGACATGCAGAATCATAGAATGGACCCTGTGGTGCCATGTATATGTTACTCCAGTCATAAAGAAGAAAGGTGTTAAGAAGGCAGCCCTGGCTCACAGAAGATGTGAAACCTGTGCCTAATTTGCTCCTGGAGTGTCCAAAGAAGTTCAGACCAGGGGAAGATCTCTTCCCTGAAGAGCACTGTGGTACCTCACTGATGGCACACATTCATGGTGGGGCTCAGTATCCCCTTCTTGCATTAACAGAGCAGGGCTCTATTTTGGCAGAGGGTTTGTGATGCCTCTGGCTGCTCCACTTGTCTGCCCATCTCATCTCCAGCTCTGAGATCCTAAATCCCTCTCTTTTGGCCCAATCCTTCCTGGCACTGAGCACAGAAGAAATGCAGATGAAAACAGGGACACGCAGCACTGAATCTCACAAGTCGTTTATCAGTTCAGCAAGATCTCAGTAACAAGCTGTTATCTCCAGCAGAAAGCAGCAACAGAAAGGAGACACCAGGACTAGCTCCCCAACATCAGGCAACCTCTCTGGCCTGTGCTGTTATCAGTTATCAGTGTCTGCAGCTCTCCAGGTGCTCAGTGAACAGAGATACTCCACACTACCTGCAGATCATCTTACCAGCATTGAAAACCAGAGACAGTTGGGTGTTGCTGCCCACCAAGGCTTTGCTAGCCAGGGTTTGAGGTGGGGTGTGAGCCATCTCCCTCAACCACATTTATTCAGCCCAAATGAGGCTTGTCCACACTCTTCCCAGTGCAGGGAACGCAGAATCATAGAACAGCAGCCAACCCAACACCACCATGACCACTAAACTGTATCCCAAAGAGCTATGCCTACATGATTTTTCAAACACCTCCAGGGATGGTGACTCCACTACCTCCTGGGCAGCCTGATGCAGTTCCTGACCAGACATTCAGTAAAGGACTTTTTCCTAATACCCAAACTAAACTTCCCCTAAACTCATTACATCACTCCTAGTCTTCCCTTCTACTCTTCTTGATAGTTCGTGGTGACCCTTTCAACCTCATGAGATTCAACAAGGCCAAGTGTAAGGTCCTGCACCTGGGTAGGCACAATCCCAAGCACAACTCCAGGCTGGGTGGGGAATGGCTGAGAGCAGCCCTGAGGAAAAGGACCTGGGGGTCTGGGGTGATGAAAAGCTCAACATGAGCCTGCAGTGTGAGCACAGCCCAGACAGCAACTGTGTGCTGGGCTGCAGCAAGAGCAGTGTGGGCAGCAGGGCAAGGGAGGGGATTGTGCCCCTTTGCTCTGCTCTCCTCAGACCCCATCTGGAGTTCTGTGTGCAGTTCTGGAGCCCTCAGCACAGGAAGGACATGGAAGTGTTGGAGCGGGTCCAGAGGAGGGCCACAAAGATTCTCAGAGGTCTGCAGCAGCTCTGCTATGAGGACAGGCTGAGAGAGTTGGGGCTCTGCAGCCTGGAGAAGAGAAGGCTTCCAGGAGACCTTGGTGTGGCCTGGCAGTATCTGCAGGGGGCTACAGGAAGGCTGAGGAGGGACTATTGACAAGGCCTTACAATGACAGGATGAGGAGGAATGGGTTTAAACTGGCAGAGAGGAGATTTAAACTGGATGTTAGGAAGAAGTTGTTTGTGGTGAGGGTGGTGAGACACTGGCACAGGTTGCCCAGGGAGGTTGTGGAGCACAGAATCACTGAATGTGACCACATTCTGTGCTTCCGTGCTCCACAACCTCCCTGGAGCTGTTCAAAGTCAGGTTGGATGAGGCCTTGAGCAACCTGTTCTAGTAGGAGGTGTCCCTGACAGTGGCACAGGGGGGTTGAAACTGGATGAGCTTTGAGGTCACCTAAACCATTCTATGATTCTGTGCTTTCCTGGAATATTATAAACCATTATCTCATTGGGTTTCCTGCAAAATAAACCAACACAGCAGCATAAACCAAAGCAGTTTGGGTAGTGCTGGCCTTTTGGTCACCATCACACCATCACACACATCAAACCAGGCTTCCAAGCACAACAGGGGATGATTTTAAGCTGGAGGAGGAGAGATTTAGACTTGGATATTAGGAAGAAATTTTTTACAGTGAGGATGGTGAGACACTGAAACAGGTTTCCCAGGGAGGTTGTGGATGCTGCCACCCTGGAGGTGTCCAAGGGCCATGTTGCACACAGCAACCTAGTCTAGTGGGAGGTGTTCCCACCCACAGCACGAGGCTTAGCACTAGATGGCCTTTAGGACCCTTTCCAATCCAAACCACTCTATGAAACTTATCATAGAATCATAGAATGGTAAGGTTGGAAGGGACCTCAAGGATCATCTAGTTCCAACCCCCTGCCACAGGCAGGGACACCTCCCACTAGCACAGCTCACTCAAGGCCTCATCCAACCTGGCCTTGAACACCTCCAGGGAGGGAGCAGCCACAACCTCCCTGGGCAACCTGTGCCAGTGTCTCACCACCCTCACTGCAAACAACTTCCTCCTAACATCCAGTCTAAATCTCCCCTCTGCCAGTTTAAACCCATTGCCCCTTGTCCTGGCATTGCAAGACCTTGTACTTCATAGACCAAACTTCATAGATAGCATGTCCAAACGTTTCCCAGACCTTCACAGTAGACCTTGGAGCTGTCTCTCTTGATTAATCAGTTGTTTCACAAGACATGCATTTCTCCCATATAATCCTAGTGTTTTGCTTATAAGCTGTGTTATAACTGGGAATCCATCTTCTTTATTTGACCATTCAGGACAGATTCACACATCATTTTACCATCAGTTAGAATAGGTTCAGCCTTGAGGTTCTTTCAGGTTTTAAGCCTCGGCTGTGGTGTTTTGCAGCTCTTTGCTGCTGCTTGTGTTATGTGGAAGGGGGGAGGGAGGAAAGAAGAAATACAATCACAGACTTCAGGGCTTCCTGTTGTGGTTTGAAGAAGAAGAACACAGGTTGTTTCATCACATGCTTGTGAGACATGTGTTACCCAGCTCATTAATTCACAACAGTTCTTGTTTTCTCTGCCTTTTCCATGCTGATCTGATACATTTGTGAAGTCCGGGGCTGTACTGCAAGTGATTAATGTTACAGTGAAGTCTAATAAACTGAGATTCCAACCAAAAGGAGGGGGGAGGGGTGGGGGAAAAAAAAAGTGTGAAAAATGTAATCTCTAATGTTCTGAAAGCTCACATATGACAAAACCCATAAATCACCCCAGAAGTAGTCATTATGGTGAGTTACTAACTAGATTATACAGCTGCATTTGTCATAATTTCCCATTACGTAGAGAATAAACCTATCAGCCTGATTTATGGCAGAGGGCTTCACAATATGGGAACTGGGACCTGTGCTATGCTGTGGCAAATGAAGAGAAATGTGTCTGCTCAAGTGCAGGATGGAAAAGGCAGGAGGGGAGATCTTCCCCTTTGCCCACTGTCATTTGAAGGCACCGATTCAGGGCCAAAAAGCATGTGGAGAGGAGTCAGGTTGACATCCTTGGGATCACAGAACCACAGGATGGTTAGGGTTGGAAAGGACCTTTTACAGGTAATCTGTGTGGGCTGAGGGATGAAAGGGTGGAGAGTGGTCCTGAGGAGAAGGACTTGGGGGTGCTGATGGATCAAAAGCTCAACGTGAGCCAGGAATATGCACTCACAGCCCAGAAACCAATCGTGTCCGTCACCAGCAGCATGGGCAGCAGGTAGAGGGAGGGGATTTTGCCCTTCTGCTCTGCTCTTCTGAGACCCCAGCTGCAGCACTGGGTCCAGTTCTGGAGTCATCGGCACAGAAGAGACATGGACCTGTTGGAGAGGGGTCAGAGGAGGTGACAACAATGATGGGAGGGCTGGAACCTCTCTGCTGTGAGGTCTGGCTGAGAGAGTTGGAGTTCAGCCTGGAGAAGAGAAGGCTCCAGGGAGACATTCTGGTGGCCTCTCAGTACTTGCAGGAGCCAATAAGAAAGAAGAGTACAACCTTTTTAACAGGTCCTGCTGTGACAGCAGAATGGGTGATGCTCAGTGCAGAGGGTTTGGGCAAGATAAGGTCTGAAGGTTCCTTCCAACTCCATGCAATGCAATCTGTGAGTCTTTAAAAGAGGAGAGACCTAAACTAGATAGAAGGAAGATCTTATAGTAGCCTTCCAGTATCTGAAGGGGGCCTACAGGAAGGCTGGAGAAGGATTATTTACAAGATCATGCAATGACAGGACAAGGGGCAATGGGTTTAAACTGGTAGAGGGGAGATTTAGACTGGATGTTAGGAAGAAGTTGTTTACAGTGAGGGTGGTGAGACACTGGCACAGGTTGCCCAGGGAGGTTGTGGCTGCTCCCTCCCTGGAGGTGTTCAATGCCAGATTGGATGAGACCTTGAGTAACCTGTACTAGTGGGAGGTGTCCCTGCCTATGGCAGGGGGTTGGAACTAGATGATCCTTGAGGTCACTTCCAACCTTACCATTCTATGATTTTGGACAGTGAGGGTGGTGAGACACTGGCCCATTTTGCCTAGAGAGGTGGTAGATGTCCCATCCCTGGAAATGTCCCAGGTCAGGTTGTCTGGGGCTCTGAGCAACCTCCTCTAGCTGCAGGTGTCTCTGCAGACTGCAGGGAGGTTGGGCTAGATGGCCTTCAAAGGTCCCTTCCATCCCAGGGCACTGTGTGACTCACTACTAACAAGGTCAGGCTGCACTTCCCTGGAGGTCCAGAGCCCTGCAGAGCAAGTTCCATCCTCCTGCAGCGCTCTCTGTATCGCCGCACTGCTCCGCATTGCATGAGAATGTCTGCAGCAGCTTGAGAGAATTCCAAACCCTTCCAGAGAGAGACAAACAGTGAGCTGAAGTGGCTGATTTACTAGCAAGCACAGCTGATGAAGGCAACATCAATGAGGACATTTGGCAAGCCCAGCTCCGCTCAACCAGAGCCTGCCTGTCTGTGGTGGTACAGCCTGTAATTAGCCAACACTCATCTGCTATATGCAGCGAGGATAAATATTGACAATCCTCCCAAGGATCTTCATTTATTCAGCAGCTGCTGAAAGCACCAGGTGGTTTGGTAGCCTGGTGCATCTGTCTGTCACCACAAGCTGCCACCCACTCTTAGGACAGCTCACAGCAAGGAAGAGGTTGCCCATGTCCTCCTCTTCTAATTAAAATATCACAGAGGCTGGTGACACAGAGGCAAGGCTCAAGTGTGAACTCATCCTTGCCTGGGTTTGCTGCTAGAGATCACACACTGCAGGCTTCTGACACCTACCCAGAAGGAGCTAGAACACTGAATTTTGCTGCTGGGTTCTTGCAGGACTCCTCAGCCTTCTGTGTTTCAGCTACTCACCTGCAATCATAGAACCAGAGAATGTAACGGGTTGGAAAAACACTCTCTAGAGATCATCTAGTCCAACTCTCCTGCCAAAGCAAGATCACTTAGGGCAGGCCACACTGAAACACATCCAGATGGGTTTTGAGAGTCTCCAGAGAAGGAAACTCCACAACCTCTCTGGGCAGCCTGTTCCAGGGCTGTAGAGAAGTTTCTACTCATGTTGAGATGAGTACAAGAAAAACTACTCTCTCTGACCTACCCAAATGAACTCACGGTCACCATGTTCAGCTGCTCAGATTCTCTCTCTGGAGCACCTCAGAGCAACAGGGAACCTTTTTTGTTATTTTGTTTTGTTTTGTTTTGCTTTGTTTTCAGGCAGAGCAGCTACAGCCATCTAACCAAAAGGCTCCCCACAATCCTTCTCCCCAAGGCCAGAGAGCCAGCGGGGAGAAGAAACTCAAACAAGCACTTTTGCCTTTCCACTTGTGAAGAATCAAAAGCAGTTTGTGGGTTGGGAGAAGGAGGAGCTGATGGGTCAGAGTAAGCCAGCAGCTTTGCAGCCAGAGGCCACATGCCCGGAGATCCTACACTTTCCTGAGGGTCTCCTAGAATGGTCTCAACAGATGATTTAAATATTCCAAAAAGGGCCAAAAGATGGAAGAAAAGAGGCTGTGTTTGTTCCTCCAGGGATATCTACTGGCTGCCATTGTGCAAGGAGCAAATGTGATGAAGAGAGGTTGAGGGAGCTGGGATTGGTTAGCCTGGAGAAGAGGAGGCTCAGGGGAGACCTTCTTGCTGTCTACAACTACCTGAAGGGTGGTTGTGGCCAGGAGGAGGTTGCTTTCTTCTCTCAGGCAACCAGCACCAGAACAAGAGGACACAGTCTCAAGGTGCACCAGGGGAAGTTTAGGCTGGAGGTGAGGAGAAAGCTCTTGCCTGAGAGAGTCATTGACTGCTGGAATGGGCTGCCCAGGGAGGTGGTGGAGTCACCGTCCCTGGAGGTGTTCAAGGTGGGTTTGGACGTGGCACTTGGTGCCATGGTCTGGTCTTGAGGGCTGTGGTATTGGGTTGGACTTGATGATCTTTGAGGTCTCTTCCAACCTTGGTGATACTGTGAGACTGTGAAAAAAACCAGTGCCTGTGAATATAGAGTTCCCCAGGTGCTGTAGCTCAACAGACTCCACAGTCCCAACTCTCCCATGGACCAGGTTGCCAGGTACTGGGTGAAGCACAGTGATATGACTTTTTAGGTATTTTATGGAGGGCTCTAGCCTCTGCATCACCTTCCAAGGGCAGAAGAAGCATGAAAGGGTTTGGAAAATTGGACAAAGGGTGATAGAGGCGAGACCATGCTGCCACCCTTCTGAAAATTAGGAAACAGGCTTTCAAGAATGATCCTCAAAATGAGCACATGTTGTTTGTGCTTGCTCCAGTGACAGCTAAGTGTAACCTGAGCAAAGCACCTTATCTCTGTGACACCTGGAAGGCGACTTGCTAGACCTTATCGCTGAGCAACACTTTGATCTACCAGGTGGGAGCAAAAGGAAGGGATCCCACATGTTTCTCAGGAGACTTCTCCACTCCGAGCTCTCCTGGCCCACCTAAGCCCACCCGAAACATCCAGCTCCATCTCAGATTCCCACACCAGCACAGCACCTGTGGAGCTGAAATCTACCTTGAAAAACAACTGAAACTAAATCAAACAGAAGAAACTTTCTTGAGGCAAACCAGGAGGGCTTGCTTTGGCCAGACAGCAGAGCCCTCTTCAGTCCAGTGGTGGGTAGTGAAGAGCTGGTTGAACCAGCGTGACCTTACAGGCACTGGCAGTTCATGGATTCATAAATTCATACAACAGTTTGGGTTGGAAGGGACCTTCAGCTTCATCTAGTTCCAACACCCCCACCATGGGCAGGGACACCTTCCACTAGACCAGGTTGCACAAGGTCTCATCCAACACCTCCAGGGAGGGGGCATCCACAAACTTCCTGGGCAATCTGAATCTCCCAACTGGGTCAAGTTGGAGTTTGCCTGGTGTTTGGGGGCAGCAGGAAGCAATAGTTTCAAAGACACAACCAGATGCAGCCAGCCATCAAAGTGGTCACCACAGTCAGAATCATAGAAGCATAGAATCGTAGAAGCACAGAATCACAGAAGCACAGAATCAGCCAGGGTTGAAAGGGACACAAGCATCATCTAGTTCCAATCCCCCTGCCATGGACAGGGACACCTCACACTAGTTCAGGCTGACCAGAGCCTCATCCAGCCTGGCCTTAAACACGCCAAGGGATGGAGCTTCCACCACCTCCCTGGGCAACCCCTTCCAGGTTCTCAACAACCTCGTGCTGAAGAACTTCTTCCTAACATCCAGTCTGAATCTACTCTTTTCTAGTTTGGTTCCATTCCCCCCAGTCCCACTCCCTGACATCCTAAAATGCCCCTCCCCAGTTTTCTTGTAGGCCCTCTTAAGATACTAGAAGGTCACACTAGGGTCACCTCAGAGTCTTCTCCTCTCCAGACTGAACAGCCCCAACTCCCTCAGTCTCTCCTCACAGCAAAGGTACTCCAGCCCTCTGTTCATCTTCATGGCCCTTCTCTGGACACCTTCCAGCACACCTATATCCCTCTTGGATGTGCTGAAAGAAGACAAGGACCTGTCAAAACCAGAGGGTGGGAAATGCATCACGGAGGTGTTCAAGGCCAGGTTGGAGCTCTGCAGCCTGGAGAAGAGAAGGTTTCCAGGAGACCTTAGAGTAGCCTTCCAGTATCTGAAGGAGGCCTACAGGAAGGCTGGGGAGGTTTTGCAATGACAGGACAAAGGATAATGGGTTTGAACTAGCAGAGAGGAGATTTAGACTGGATGTTAGGAGGAAGTTCTTTCCAGTGAGGGTGGTGAGACACTGGCACAGGTTGCCCAGGGAGGCTGTGGCTGCTCCCTCCCTGGAGGTGTTGAAGGCCAGGTTGGATCTTGAGTGACCTGTACTAGTGGGAGGTGTCCCTGCCTATGTCAGGGGGTTGGAACTAGCTGATCCTTGAGGTCCCTTCCAACCTTACCATTTGATGATTCTATGATTCTATAGTTAGAGATCAAATTGCAGGAGAAAACTGTGAGATTTTTTTTCCACAGAGAAATTTTGGGGTGGAAGAGGAAAACAAAACAAAATGGAGGGAAACAAAACAAAATGAAACAAAACCAAACAAAATGAAACTAAATGAAACTAAATGAAACCAAACCAAACCAAACCAAACAAAACTAAACCAGACAAAACTAAACCAAACCAAACCAAACAAAAACAATAAAGGGAGAAAGGGAAGAAGTCCATATTCTGAAGCTAATAAATTTTTAAAAATTTAAAAGAAAAAAAGAAAAGAAGTGATTTAAGAAAACATGTCATCATGTGACAAGGTAGTTTTTCTTGCAAGCAGGTGCACCACAGTTTTAGAAATATGAAATCTTAAGAGGTTTGCATTGCACAATAGATGGCAGCCAGAAAGCCTGTTGATGGGTTTTGGCAGAGTTTCAGATGTCATGGTAATTTTTTTTATTTTATTTTTAATTTTTTTTATATTATTATTATTATTATTTTATTTTTTTAAGACTTCCATCAGCAGGAGGAAAAGTCGTGCCAAGGAAAAAGGGAATCAAATCTGGATGTAGGAAGGTTTGCATTCAGACAGAGGCTCCCTGCCAGATGCTACAAGGGCCAGATCGGAAACAACCACATTGAGTTCGTTACCAAAAGTGCATAATCAAAAGCCTGCATAAGAAGGGGGGAAAAAAACAGTTCAAAAAAATTAGGGGGAAAAGAAAAATCTGTATAATACTTAACTAAATTCTCAACTGTTGAAATAGATTTGAAGAAAAATTCATCATAATCCCTTCTTCCCGTGCAGAAATCCCAACCTGTTCTCCAAGATGTCCATGAGATGGCAGGAGTGCACTCTTGATGGCTACAGAGAGCCTCACACCGGTTCAGTTTCATGGAATCAGAGAATCGTTTTGGTTGGAAAAGACCTTTAATACCTTCAAGTCCAACCATTCTCTAACTTGACCAACTCTGGTACTACTACAGCTACTGCAACTTTGGCTGTGTGGTGCAGCAGACAGGCTGGAGGGAAGGGATTCATCCAGAAGGACTTGGACAGGCTGCAGAGGTGGGCACAAGCCAACCTCATGAGGTTCAACAAGACCAAGTGCAAGGTCCTGCAACCCCTCCTGGGTTGAGGCAATCCCAAGCACCAATCCAGGCTGGGCAGTGCCTGGCTGGAGAGCAGCCCTGAGGAGAGGGACTTGGGGGTGCTGGTGGAGGAGAAGCTCAGCATGAGCCAGCAGCGTGCACTTGCAGCCCAGAGAGCAACCAGGGCCTGGGCTGCATCAGGAGAAGTGTGGGCAGCAGGGTGAGGGAATTGATCTTCCCCCTCTACTCCACTCTGGTGAGACCCCACCTGGAGTACTGCATCCAGTTCTGGAGCCACTGCTAGAAGAGGGATGTGGACATGTTGGAGCATGTCCAGAGAAGGGCCACAAGGATGATCAGAGGGCTGGAGCTGCTCTGCCGTGAGGACAGACTGAAAGAGTTTGGGCTGTTCAGTCTGGAGAAGAGGAGCTTCTGAGGTGGCCTTATCGTGGCCTTCCAGTATCTGAAGTGGTAGATTCAAACTGGATGTTAGGAAGAAGTTCATCAGCATGAGAGTGGTGAGAGCCTAGAATGGGTTGCCCAGGGAGGTGGTGGAAACCTCATCCCTGGGGATGTTTAAGGCCAAGCTGGATGAGGCTCAGGCCAGCCTGAACTAGTATGAGGTGTCCCTGCCCATGGCAGGGAGGTTGGAACTAGATGATGCTTGTGGTCCCTTCCAACCCTGACTGATTCTATGATTCTAAATCATGTCACTCAGCACCACATCTCTGGGTCTTTTAACACCTCCAGGAATGGAGATTCCATCACTTCCCTGGAGAGCCTGTTCCAGTGTTTTGAGAACCCTTTCAGTGAAGAAGTTTCTTCTAATGTCCAACTTAAAACTCCTCTGGTGCAACCTGAGGTCATTTGTTCTTGTCCTATCACTTCTTATTTGGGAGAAGAGACCAAGCCCCACTTGCCTCCAATCTCCTTTCAGGGGGTTGTAGAGAGCCAGAAGGTCTCCTCTCAGCCTCCTTTTCTCCAGAATGAACAATCCAAGTTCTCCATTTCCCCAGGAACCTCACTCTAACTGCAGGGTGGAATCCTGGAAGGATTTCAAAGCTGTGTAAATGTGGTCCTGAGGGACACAGTTTAGTGGTGACCTGGTGGTGCAGGGTTAAGGATTGGATATGGCAATCTGAAAGTCTCTTCCAGACAAATCCACGATTCTGTGATCACATTGTGTGCATGAGTCACCATGCATAGAATCACAGAATGGTTTAGGTTGGAAAGGACCTCAAAGATCATCTAGTTCCAGTCCCCTGCCATAGGCAGGGACATCTCCCACTAGAAGAGGTTGCTGAAGGCCTCGTCCAACCTGGCCTTGAACACCTCCAGGGAGGTTGTGGACACCTCCTGGGCAACCTGTGCCAGTGTCTCACCACTCTCACTGCAAACAACTTTCTCCTAACATCCAGTTTAAATCTTTCCTCTGCCAGTTTAAACCCATGTCTGCCTTGTACTGAGCAGCAGGGGACAAGGGCTTAGGAGACAGTGAGGGGAACCCAAAAGCCTCAGAAGATCCACCCAGTGGATCAAAGCCTCACTCCTTCAGTGTCCCACCTCACATCAGGCACTGCCCAGGAAGCATCAAGCTGCATTCCCAGGGACATTACTGCAGCCTGCAAACACTTCCCTGCACTGCAGGGAGACACTGCTCCCTACAGTGACTAAGGCATGAAGCTCATTGCCTTCTTCTTTAATCTTTACATAATACAAACCTCCATTATCTCCTGTTCATTGACTCCTTTGCTTCTGTCTTCCTTAACTACCTCCTAGTTTACAAGCTTTGCAGCTCACCATCCTTCAAGTGATCTGGTCTTTCAATTCCCTCTTTCTTCTGCGTGGCACATCAACTGGTATCCTAGTTCCTGGTTGCAGAACCAGTTTCATATCATAGAATCACAGAGTCATAGAATCATAGCATTGTTTAGGTTGGAAAAAAAAACAAAAAGCAACAAGCTAACAACAGTCAATTTAAGACCACCACACCACTAAACCATAGCAAGACATAGAGAGCTAATGCATCATATGGATATAGGCTGGGGTCAGAGTGGCTGGAGAGCAGCCAAACAGAAAGGGATCTGGGGGTGCTGATTGACACCTGCCTGAACATGAGCCAGCAGTGAGCCCAGGTGGCCAAGAAGGCCAATGGCATCCTGGCCTGCATCAGCAAGAGTGTGGCCAGCAGGAGCAGGGAGGTCATTCTCCCCCTGCACTCTGCACTGTTTAGGCCACACCTTGAGTCCTGTGTCCAGTTCTGGGCCCCTCAATTTAAGAAGGACACTGAGGTGCTTGAGCATGTCCAGAGAAGGGCAACGAGGCTGGGGAGAGGCCTGGAGCACAGCCCTATGGAGAGAGGCTGAGGGAGCTGGGATTGGTTAGCCTGGAGAAGAGGAGGCTCAGGGGAGACCTTCTTGCTGTCTACAACTACCTGAAGGGTGCTTGTAGCCAGGAGGAGGTTGCCTTCTTCTCTCAGGCAAGCAGCACCAGAACAAGAGGACACAGTCTCAAGCTGTGCCAGGGGAAGTTTAGGCTGGAGGTGAGGAGAAAGTTCTTGCCTGAGAGAGTCATTGACTGCTGGAATGGGCTGCTCAGGGAGGTGGTGGAGTCACCGTCCCTGGAGGTGTTCAAGGCAGGTTTGGACGTGGCACTTGGTGCCATGGTCTGGTCTTGAGGGCTGTGGTGATGAGTTGGACTTGATGAGCTTTGAGGTCTTTTCCAACCCTGGTGATACTGTGATACAGGTGAATCATCTCAAGAAGCTGCTGTCTTGCAACCCTGCAACCCTGGAGAGGTTACTTGCTGGTTAAAGACAATGTTCAGGAAGAAGTGGGACAGGAGCAGCATGAATGCACCAGCATATGAGCTCTACTACCTGACTTGTGTGAGCCCACAAAGCCCCAGGGTCAGCAAAGGGATGTCAAGGGGATATAACAGCTTTGAAGAGGGGAAAATGGGGCAGGAGTTGTCCCTTTCTCATCAGAACTGTCTCATTCACAAGGTTAGTGCCCCATTTACGAGCACAAGACTTGGCACACGAGAGACATCTAATCTTGAACCCTTAACTTGACTGAAATCAACTGTTGCTTTCTCTGGTGTTTAAATAAAGTATTCAAACCTCTCTTCCAAACACATAAATCCCATACTAGTGCCCTCTGATGTCAGGGAGAAGGTGCCTGGCAACATTACTGGTCTTTGGATCAGGCCTCACAAGAGCAGCTGCAAGATATTAAGCAGCAGGCTCAGAAATTCATCTTTGCATTAACTCGGTCTAAACCTTTGTAAGTCACTCACGATAGGTCAGGAGAAAAAAAATAAACTATTATTTTTTTAAAAAGAAGCTGAGAGCTCATATCTGGTTGTGTTCTGTCCTACTAAATAAGCTTAAGCTCTTAAGAACAAGAGACTCTTGCAGAACAAATTCACCCAGAGCGGTGGTAGCTTCCATGCCATGAGCCAAAGCACTCACAAAGTGCAGAAATCACCATGAGGATTCCTCTTTTTTTTTGTTGTTTTCAAAAATGGAGACTCCACCACATCTCTGTACAGCCTATTCCAGTGCTTAAATTAAGTAAGCTGCTTCTCAGGTTTAGAGGGAACTTATTTATATTTGTAAATATGTAAAGGTGAGTGCCAAGAGGATGGAGCCAGGTTCTGCTCAGTAATGTCCCCTCCTGGCTCCATCACTGGTGCTCAGTCACACCAGGCAAGGCCACATCTTACCTCAACCAAGAATGGCTCTCTGAAGCTCATTGGTCCCAAAAAGGACACTCCTTGACTCCCTAAACAGGTTTCCTCTGCTGAGTGGATTCTTTGATTCACCCCTGAAGTGGAAACTGGCATCTATGCAAAATGGGCAGCAAGGAGGCAGACCTGGTTCCTAATACCCAGTCTGAATCTCCCCTCTTCCAGCCTCAACCCATTCCCTCTCATCCTATCACTACAAACCCTTGCAAGAAGCCCCTCCACAGCTTTCTTGTAGACCCCCTTCAGGTACTGGAAGGCCACTAAAAGGTCTCCCTGCCCGATGACAGGACAAGGGGCAATGGGTGGAAGCTGAGGCATAGGAATTTCCATGTAAACATGAGGAGGAATTTTCTCCCTGTGAGGGTGACAGAGCACTGGAAGAGGTTGTCCAGGGGGTTTGTGGAG
>VWZE01002913.1:42854-53231 GCA_013396675.1 Eubucco bourcierii
AGGAAGGACATGGAAGTGTTGGAGCGGGTCCAGAGGAGGCCACAAAGATGATCAGAGGGCTGCAGCAGCTCTGCTGTGAGGACAGGCTGAGAGAGTTGGGGCTCTGCAGCCTGGAGAAGAGAAGGCTTCAAGGAGACCTTAGAGTAGCTTTCCAATATCTGAAGGGGGCCTACAGGAAGGCTGGGGAGGGACTATTGACAAGGTCTTGCAATGACAGGACAAGGGGCAATGGGTTTGAACTGGCAGAGGGGAGATTGAAACTGGATGTTAGGAGGAAGTTGTTTGCAGTGAGGGTGGTGAGACACTGGCACAGGTTGCCCAGGGAGGTCGTGGCTGCTCCTCCCTGAAGGTGTTCAAGGCCAGGTTGGACGAGGCCTTGAGTGCCCTGTGCTAGTGGGAGGTGTCCCTGCCTATGGCAGGGAGTTGGAACTGGATGATTCTTGAGGTCCCTTCCAACCTTACTGTTCTATGATTCTATGTCCCTAGGCAGGTTGTTCTGAGGCTTTACAACCCTCTCAGGGAACAATCTTTCCTAAAGTCCAACCTAAGTGTTCCCTGGTACAATTTGAGGCTGTTTCCTCTCACTCTGTTGCTCCACCCGGCTCCAACCTCCTTTCAGGAAGCTGGAGAAAGCAAGAAGATCTCCCCTCATCCTCCTTTATTCCAGACTAAACAACCTGTTTCCCTCAGCAGCTCCTCATGAGACTTGTGCTCTAGATCCTTCACCAGATCTTTTTCTTTTCTTTGTACAGGGTCCAGCACCTCAGTGCCTTTCCTGTAGTGAGGTGCCTAATGTTGTTCTTGTAGTGAGGGATCCTCCTGAAGGCCAGAGAAATGTGAACTGGAAAGTGGAGGTTTAGGGCAGAAATTAATTATCCTGGCAAAAAGAGGAATGAGCACTTACATAGGCAGATTTTAAGACCATGGCAGAAGCACGTGCAGTGGGCAGCACAGTGATTTGGAAGTCCTGCTGTAAAGCCATTTGGGTGAGAGCCAGGATCCATGAGAAGTGTCAATACATTTGGCTGCTTTCCCCAGAAGTGACAGCACAGAATGCTCCATCCCCACCTTTCGCAGCTGCTCAGCATATGCCAATGCCGTGCGGGAATCCTGTGCTTTGCGTGATGGAAAACATGCTCATGTTTTCCTGTTTCTGCCTGGGGGAGATCTTCACATCACGTGTAGCTATCACTGGCCATCTTTACTCCATTCCACTTCAGTATGGAATGGCTGAATTGCTGCTTTCCCAGTTGAGGCAGTGATAGTCATGGCACTGAGCAAGGTCAGAGTACTTGCCTCTTTAGCAACTCCTTAAAAAGGCAAAAAATAAAGCTCTTTAGATTATAGTTTGTTTACTTGTGGCCCTCTGAGCAGCTGGTTGATAACACTGTATCTAGAAGAGGGTGAACTGATTCACCTGCACACCAAACTGGGACAGACCTGTTCCACATACAGCCTGGTACCCCCCAATGGGGTCAATCTTTTTTTTCAGACCTCAAAGCTCATCCAGTTCTGACCCCCCTGTGCCATAGTCAGGCACACCTCCCACTAGAACAGGTCACAGAATCATAGAATGGTAAGGTTGGAAGGGACCTCAAGGATCATCTAGTTCCAACCCCCTGCCATAGGCAGGGACACCTCCCACCAGTACAGCTCACTCAAGGCCTCATCCAACCTGCCCTTGAACACCTCTAGGGAGGGAGCAGCCACAACCTCCCTGGGCAACCTGTGCCAGTGTCTCACCACCCTCACAGCAAAGAACTTCCTCCTAACATCCAGTTTCAATCTCCCCTCTGCCAGTTCAAACCCATTGCCCCTTGTCCTGTTGTTGCAAGACCTTGTAAATAATCCTTCCCCAGTCTTCTTGTAGGCCTCCTTCAGATTCTGGAAGGCTACTATCAGGTCCCCTCGAAGCCTTCTCTTCTCCAGGCTGCAGAGCCCCAACTCTCTCAGCCTGTCCTCATTGCAGAGCTGCTGCAGCCCTCTGAGCATCTTAATGGCCTCCTCTTGACCCGCTCCAACACTTCCATGTCCTTCCTGTGCTGAGGGCTCCAGAACTGCACACAGGACTCCAGATGGGGTCTGACAAGAGCAGAGTAAAGTGGCAGAATCCCCTCCCTTGCCCTGCTGGTCACGCTGCTCTTGATGCAGCCTAGCCCCTGACCATGGCTGAGGGGTTGGAACTAGATCATCTTTAAAGTTTCTTCTAACCTAATCCATTCTATGAATAAACTGCTGCCAAAATGTTGTCTGCTCTGGAACAAAACACAATCCTCGACTGACACCACACACAATCGACCATTTAAAGCTCCAGGAGGCGCTGCAGACAGAAGTGGAAGCGGCACAGGGCGAGCAGAGCATCTGGCCCCAGGTCTCTCTTGAATTAGGTGCTGGAGCAGAGCACATCGTAACAGCAGCGTCAAGCCGGGTGCAGTGCTGGTTTCCTATCAACAGGGATTACCTTGGTTAAACCATGCATTTGATTGTGACTAATCGAGGAGGACTCAGAGGGACCGGGAAATGCAAGGGGAAATCAGAGCTCGCCCGCTTCGAGCGCAGACCCTCAGCGTTCAAAGCCAAAGCGGCGCAGGTGCAGATTCCCAGCTGCAGGCTCCTGTCTTCTGCGATTTCAAACTGGGTTGGCAAACGACTCACATTTTCCACGGGAGCTACTGTGGTTGAAAACACTTCCCAGGCTCCAGCTGCCATCTCGTGGTCATGTAACACATCTTCCTGATTTTTTTTTTTTCCCCCTCTACCAGCGCTTATGTCTCAAGCAGTACTTTTCAGGATTGGTTACGTCAGAAGTTTCTGGGAAATGCTTTCCCCAGGAAAGCCCTGGTTGGAAGGGTCATATTCCAAAATCACGGTGGTTTTGACCTTTTCACCATGCATTAGAGAGGAACCTTTCTTTTCCATCAAGTGACATTTGAATGAGGTGGACTCCAAGAGATGGGAGGTATTTAACATTGCTTGTCAACCTCGAGAGCTTCAGGGGAACTCAATCAGTGCTCAGCCATACACTCAGGTTTAAACTTTGCTGCCATCTTCTCCTGAACCACAGAATCACAGAATTAAGCATGATTCTGTGGTTCTCTGATTCTGTGTACAGTCACATTTCCACACAGAACACAGTGCAATATTTGGAATCACAGAATGAGCCAAGTTGGAAAAATCATCGAGTCTAACCTATCTCCTAACCCTTCTAATTAACTGAATCATGGCACTAAGTGCCTCATCTAGTCTCCTTTTAAACACCTCCAGGGATGGTGACTCCACTACTGCCCCAGGCAGCCCATTCCAATGCCAATCACTCTTTCCATGTAGAAATTCTTCCTAACATCCAGCCTAAACCTGCCCTGGTGCAGTTTGAGATTGTGTCCTCTTGTTCTGTCACTGGATGCCTGGCAGAAGAGACCAACCCCACCTGGCTACAACATCTTTTCAGGTAGTTGTAGACAGCAATGAGGTCTGCCCTGAGCCTCCTCTTCTCCAGGCTGCACACCCCCAGCTCCATCATCCACTCCTCATAGACCTCTGCTCCAGCCCCCTCACCAGCCTTGGTGCCCTTCTCTGGACATGTTCAAGCACCTCAACATCCTTCTTAAATTGAGTGGCCCAGAACTGGACACAGTACTCAAGATATGGCCTAACCAATGCTAAGTATGTTACTGAGTGCTGACTCCTTGTTCATACCCTCCAGCCCATCACTCCAAGCCAAGAGTCTTCAGAATGCTGTAGGGTTTAGAAAGCCAGTCGAGCTACAGCACACTGCAGCCCCTTTGGGTTGGAGATACTGCTTTCAGGCTCCTACCTCTGAGTATTTCATCCAGTCCTGCACCATGCAGTAAATCTTGGAGCTATCTGCAGCTCCAGGCAGGACAGCAAAGCTTTGAACAAAAGCAGAGGTTCATCTGCACACAACAGGATCACAGGGTCAGAGACTCACAGGATGTCAGGGGTTAGAAGGAAACCAAAGAGATCATCCAGTCCAAACCCCCTGCCACAGCAGGACCAGACAATCTAGCTCCGGTCACACAGGAACACATCCAGACAGGCCTTGAAAGCCTACAGAGAAGACTCCACAATCTCTCTGGGCAGCCTGTGCCAGTGCTCTGGGACCCTTACAGTAAAGAAGTTCTTCCTTGTGTTGAGCTGGAACCTCCTGTGCTGCAGCTTCCATCCATTGCTCCTTGTCCTATCCCAGGGAGCAGTGAGCAGAGTCAGTCTCCCTGTTCCTGATCCCCAGCCCTCAGACACTTATAAACATTTATTAAATCCCCTCTCAATCTTCTCTCTCTCAGACAGTTTAAACTTGGGAAATAGGAAGGTAAACCAGGAACAATTCTAACTATGCTTACAGAGCCTTAGCATTAACTCTAGCAGAGGTACTCAAAGCACCTTGGTCCCTGAGTAAGTTTCCTGTACATGGACACTTCCAAAACTCACAATAATAATCCCACAGTAAAATACAATTCCAGGTAGAGGGAAGGAGAGAAAAGCTGAGGTACTGCTAAGCTGCTAGGGTAAGCTGCAAACAGGTGGCCACAAGGATTCCCATTTAACGAGCCACAAACGGGATGCTGCTCCCTGTGGAGGGTTGGTGCAGGAAGGCAGGAAAGCAGGAAGGGTCTGGGTTTCTAAATCACCCCCCATTAAATACATCATTTTGAAAACTACACTGGCCAATAGGCACTAGCACCATTGTTCTGCCCAATGAATTCAAAGCTTCATGCCTCGTGTGCCCACGCAGGCACACTGAGGGGCAGCACATGTGGTGCTAAGCTCCTAGCCCTCAAGGCTTTGCTACTCCATTACTTGCCCATTCTACTCAACTCCAGGACCCACAACAGGAGGAGGAGAGCAAGGGTTAAACAGGCCTGGCAGGATTTATGCCCTACCAGGACATCAGCCAGCTGGGCGAAGCAGGATCCAGGTTTAGGGGCTGGAGCAGTCCGATCAAAGGAGTCTGCCCTCAGGCTGGAGCAGTGGGCACACAGGTCCCAGTGTTGCAACTCATTGCTAGGTCATCACTTAGACTTGGCCAGAGTCAAACAGACTCAGGCTGGGCTGAGCTCAGGTGGGCAGCTGTATGCCAGTGCTGGGCAAGCTGTTTCAGTCCCTTGGCCCAGTGCAGAAGGCAGGAAGGGTCAGCTCTGCCATTGGTGGGGGAGGCAAGTGCACAGCCAGGCACGCTGCAAAGCAATGCAAACAAGCAGAAGACAAAACAAAGCAGAAGCAAACAAACAAGCTGGCAAGGTTTGTAAGCATTTTGATCAGTGTTTGATAAATAGCAACAGATAAAAACACCCCTGGAACCAATCCTAGCTTACTGCACCAAAAAAAAGGGAGAGGCACATGCCTAGCATCCATGACCTGTGTTTACCAGAAAGAAAGCAGGGTGCAGAATAAGGCCAAATATGGTTGTCTCTGTGGTAGACTGAGAGGCACCAAGACTTGTGTCTGCTTTCCTGCTTCTTCCACGCAGGAACAAGGGGACAAGGGGGGAAGGGCAAGGTGGGCATTCAGGAAGGTGTTTAGGACATGGCTCAGATATGTATTTTAGGTATAATTTGGACCTCCCACGACACATCTGAGAGAATTAAGGCAAACAAAGAAGATCTGGTCCACCAGTACACTCTATGCTTGCTGCAGGTCAGCATATTTGGATCTTATAGTAGCCTTCCACTATCTAAAGAGGGCCTACAGAAAGGCTGGGGAGGGATTATTGACAAGGTCCTGCAACAACAGGACAAGGGGCAATGGGTTTAAACTGGCAGAGGGGAGATTGAAACTGGATGTTAGGAGGAAGCTCTTTACAGTGAGGGTGGTGAGACACTGGCACAGGTTGCCCAGGGAGGTTGTGGCTGCTCCCTCTCTGGAGGTGTTCAAGGCCAGGTTGGATGAGGCCTTGAATGAGCTGTACTAGTGGGAAGTGTCCCTGCCTATGGCAGGGGGTTGGAACTGGATGATCTTTGAGGTCCCTTCCAACCTTACCATTCTATGATTCTATGACATCTCTAGCTGTCAGGCACTGTCCAGCAAGCATTTGCCATTTCCACCACTGCTTTGTTACATACAACTAAACAGCAGTGCACAGTCATTCGCATAACTCTTATGCACTCCAAGTGCAACCTAATTTCTGGGCCAAGACTGATCACTGATACCAAGGCCTAAGGGTTGGCGCTAAGTTTAAGTTCAAGACCTTCAACTCCTGGCATTCACAGAATCATAGAATGGTTTAGGTTAGAAGGGACCTCAAAGATCATCTAGTTACAGCCCTCTGCCTTAGGCAGGGACACCTCCCACTAGAACAGGTCTCTCAAGGCCTCGTCCAACCTGGGCTTCAACACCTCCAGGGAGGCTGTGGAGCACAGAAGCACAGAATGTGATCAAAGGTCACATTCTGTGATTCTGTGCTCCACAACCTCCCTGGGCAACCTGTGTCAGTGTCTCACCACCCTCAACGGAAAGAATGTCTTCCTAACATCCAGTTTCAATCTCCCCTCTGCCAGTTCAAATCCATTACTCCTCCTCCTGTCATTACAAGACCTTGTCAATAGTCCCTCCCCAGCCTTCCTGTAGGTCTCCTTCAGATACTGGAAGGCTCCTACAATGTCTCCTCGCAGTCTTCTCTTCTCCAGGCTGCAGAGCCCCAACTCTCTCAGCCTGTCCTCACAGCAGAGCTGCTGCAGCCCTCTGAACATCTTCATTGCCTCTTCTGGACTGACTCCAACAGTTCCATGTCCCTCCCATGCTGGGGGCTCCAGAACTGTGCACAGTATCCCTGGTGGGGTCAATAGAAAACCCTCAAAAGAACACTTGTGTTTTGAGTATCCCCATAGCAAAGGTAGGATCATGGCTCCAGAAGAACCCTTGGGCTCATCTTCATGACAATATGTTCCTGACTGTGCTGTGTAAGGTCCTCACATCAGATGGATCTACTTCCCTTCTACACACATCTCTCATTTGGAGTAGATTTAGGATCAAACCTTCACATCAGATGATAATAATAAAATTCAGAATTTTTTACTTGAAAAAAATGAGGTCTGCAAACATCAAAATTAATGGGATCTACAGGCTGTAACAGAGCAGGGAATGTGTAAGGGGAGAAGAGGTCACTTAAATGGACTTCTAATGCCCCAGAGAGCTAGGCTGTATTACATGTCTTCAGAATTAGGTCAGATTTCATTGTCCAGCTCATGGGGGCTGCAAGATACAAGGCAATGAAAAAAATGCAAGTCATGTAGGACTCACTGTGTGAAAGCACACTGAGTCCATAAGGAACCACCAAAAAATACCTCCTCTTTGCTACAGGACCAGGGTTCACCCAACCAAGCAACAAGAGCATCAAGCATAGCCGCTCACAGCAGGACCCAGTTGGATACTGGAGGAAGAGCAGCTGAAGATCTGTGTTGAAGCTCATAAACACCTCATGACAGGTGTTTAGTCACATCCCCAGCAAATCAGGTCCACCAAATATCTTGGGGTGAACCCTGATTATGGCTTCTCTTGGCTCAATCAGCTAGCTCACTGTTTGTGCAGGGCTGATGCAAGGTTCCTGTAATCAGCTTTGTACCTCACACTGGCCAAGCAGTTCCTTCTTAGCTTAACCTGCTGCCAGAGCAGATGAAAGCATATTTCATGTGCTTTGCTCAACCTGGAGATAAGAATCACTAGTAAGGAAGGATGTTAGCTGACAGGTAAGCAAAGTTTGTAGCAGCACTGGGATGCAGAAATTATTTTTAAAAAACTCTTATAACAACAGTGGTGGATCATAGAATCATAGAATGGTAAGGTTGGAAGGGACCTCAAGGATCATCCAGTTCCAACCCCCTGCCATAGGCAGGGACACCTCCCACTAGTACAGCTCACTCAAGGCCTCCTCCAACCTGGCCTTGAACACCTCCAGGGAGGGAGCAGCCACAACCTCCCTGGGCAACCTGTGCCAGTGTCTCACCACCCTCACTGCAAACAACTTCCTCCTAACATCCAGTCTAAATCTCCCCTCTGCCAGTTCAAACCCATTGCCCCTTGTCCTGGCATTGCAAGACCTTGTCAATAGTCCCTCCCCAGCCTTCCTGTAGGCCCCCTTCAGATACCGGATTTGGCTTCAGGAAAATACTTCAAAGCCTCAAAAAATAAAACATCAGTAAGATTCAGTAAGGTAGTTCTACCCTTTGATTCTTTTGGTCTGTCATATGTCTTGGCCATGAAATTTCATTCTCTCCAGGTGGTTCCTAGCCACTACTGACACTCCAGCAGTATCTGAGCAACCTTTCTGCAGAGCTGAGCAGCTGCTGAGCTGTGAAGACCTTGTAACATGTGGGTGCATGTCTCACTCAGCATGTGGGTACATTTGGACTGTGGGGATTCAAAACATGGCACTCAGAGATGGAAGAGGGAAAATCCAGCTTTTTTTCCCCATTCTCTCTCTGGATTTGGTGTGAAGGTTTAACCAAGTTCAGAGCTCTTTTGGTGCTTGCAGAGTCACCACCAAGTCTAGGCACAGGCTGGCTAAGTGGTTGCTAAGTGCCTCTGCATGTTTACCAGCGGAGTTGTGCAAGAGATCTGATGTTTTCCAGAAGGATGGGTGGAAAACGTCTTCCTTTCTCAGGGTAAAACAGGCTTTACTATCAGAGTAGCCAACATTTTATTGTAAAAGCATGGAAGAACAAGCCACGTGATCAGGGCTGTATGAATGAAATTCCAGTCTGTAAATCCCTGGGCTGCAGATTCCTCACCCTGGTTCACAAACTTTTCCTCCAGCATGATCTCGATGTCGGCTCCTGCTGGCAAACAGCAAGGCTGGAGCCACAGTCAGTTTACTACATCGAGCTGTGGTATGCAAACCCCAGGCTTTCCACAGGGTTTTTAGAGCAAGCCTGGTCTTGCCAGGTGCCACACACTCCTGGTTCCCATGAATTTCAGAGGGAGCACTTTGGCAGCGTGCAGGATTTGGCTCATACCATATGAAGGAATGTCTTAGCATCTGTAGCACTAGGATTAGCAGGCTCTGAGCTGCCAAGCTGAGCTGAAGCCGACTCCTCACATCTTTGATTAGACCAGGCTTGAGCTGATTAGCATTGCCTAATAAGAAAATTTCTATCTATGGTCATTGACCTTCAAGAAATACCATTTTTGCACTGAGGAGAGCTCTATGCTCTCTGCAGAGCAAGGATTTGGGCGCAGCTGCAGTTCCTCAGGACTGCTCTGCATTTCTCCTCATTGTATGCACACTGTTGCTGCTGTCTTCAGGACATTTACTCTCTTAAGAAAACAAGCCCTCAAAAGAAGGCTTCTAATTGCTTGTGTGCCCCTGAAAAGCACAGATGTTGTGTGTGAGCTGCAGATAAATGCTGGTTTGCTGTAATTAGACCCATTACTAGGAATTCTATAGGGATTTTTAAAGGCCCTCGCTGTGTTATTTCCTGCTGGTGTTTTACAGAAGCTACAAGACATGAAAAAAAAACTTCAGTGTTTTGCCAACAGTGCTGAAGGGCTCTCTTCCCATGAGTGATGCTCTCCACCAATGGGCAAATCTGGAATTCAAAATGTGGGCATGGGATGGGACAAAAGGAGGGGAGGAATAATAAACTCCACCAGTACAGGTTGGGAGGTGATCTGCTGGAGAGTAGCCCTGTGGAGAGGAACCTGGGAGTGCTGGTGGAGAACATCCAGGGGACAGCAATGTGACCTGGTGGCAAATAGGATCCTGGGCTGCATTAAGGAGAGTGTGTCCAGCAGATCGAGGGAGGTTCTCCTCCCCCTCTACTCTGGCCTGGTGAGACCTCATCTTGAGTATTGTCTTCAGTTTTGGGCTCCCCAGTTTAAGAGGGACAGGGATCTGCTGGAGAGAGCCCAAGGGAGGGCTATAAGAATGATGAGGGGACTGGAGCACTGCCTGATGAGGAGAGGCTGAGGGACCTGGGGCTGCTTAGTCTGGAGAAGAATGAGAGGGGATTTAATCAATGTTTATAACTATCTGAGCACTGGGGGTCAGGAGTGGGGGGNTGGATGTGTTCCTGTGTGACCTGAGCTAGGTTGTCTGGTCCTGCTCTGGCAGTGAGGTTGGACTGGATGATCTCTTTGGTTCTCTTCCAACCACTGACATCCTATGAGCCTGTGATCCTGTGAGGGTCTCATCATGGCAGAGTAAGTTTAAAGTGCCTACTTTGAATGATGCTTGTAAGGAGCAACAGGGGAGGGGAAGTTTAAGTCTCTGATCCCTCCATCACATCCTTTTGGACAACATTGAATGCACAGTGCCTGCAGATGGTTTCCAAATGCTTGGGATGGTCTTGCTGCAGAAAAAAAAAAATAGCAAGTTAAAAAAAAAAAAAACAATCAAAGTCTGGAGAGGAGAAGGCTCCCAGG
>VWZE01002914.1:15547-55195 GCA_013396675.1 Eubucco bourcierii
CAGGTCCCTCTGGATGGATCCCTGCCCTCTAGCAAGTCGACTGTGCCACACAGCTTGGTGCCATCTGCACACTTGCTGAGGCTACACTGATTCCTCTGTCCATGTCTCTGACAAAGATGTTAAACAGGTCACAGGTTACCAGTTCATGCAAACTGTGAGCAGGAACTCTACCAGATATCAGACTGCCAAAGAACTGGGGAAGTCATCATCTGTGGAGGTGTTCATAAATCAAGTAGATGTGGCACTTCGGGACATGGTCTACTGGTCACAGAGGTGTTGGGTAGAAGGTTGGACTTGACAATCTTAGAAGTCTTTTTTAACCTTAATAATTCTACTGTGTGCAGTTCTGGAGCCCCCAGCACAGGAAGGACATGGAACTGTTGGAGACAGTCCAGAGGAGGCCACCAAGATGATCAGAGGGCTGCAGCAGCTCTCCTATGAGGACAGACTGAGAGAGTTGGGGCTCTGCAGCCTGGAGGTTGCAGAGAGAAGAGAAGGTTTCCAGGAGACCTTAGAGTAGCCTTCCAGGATCTGGAGGGGGCTACAGGAAGGCTGGGGAGGGACTATTGACAAGGTCTTATAATGCCAGGACAAGGGGTAATGGGTTTGAAGTGGCAGAGGGGAGATTTAGACTGGATGTTAGGAGGAAGTTGTTTGCAGTGAGGGTGGTGAGACACTGGTACAGGTTGCCCAGGGAGGTTGTGGAGCACAGAATCACCCAGCGTAATCTTTGATCACGTTGGGTGATTCTGTGCTCCACAACCTCCCTGGAGGTGTTCAGGGCCAGGTTGGAGGAGGCCTTGAGTGAGCTGTACTAGTGGGAGGTGTCCCTGCCTATGGCAGGGGGTTGGAACTAGATGATCCTTGAGGTCCCTTCCAGCCTTACTATTCTATGATTCTATGATTTTATTTAATCAGTGCATTACAGAGGAGCCAGGCTTCAGGTGCTGCCTGTAAGGAAAGGGTTGGGGGGCTAAATGAAAATAGAATTATCATAGAATGCTTTAGTTTGTAAGAGACCTTCAAAGATCATCTAGTTTGATGATGACGATGATCTTGTTTAGACTGGTATTTCAGTCTAAACAAGACTGGGGATCTGGGGCTGCTGGTTGACAGCAGAGTGGTCAGGTGGCCAAGAAGGCAAACAGTATCCTTGGCCTGGATCAGCAATAGTGTGGCCAGCAGGACAAGGGAAGTGATCTTACCCCTGTACTTAGCACTGGTGAAGGTGCACTGAGTTCGGTAGGACATTGAGGTGCTGGAGTAGGTCCCAGAGAAGGACAAAGAGGCTGGTGAGGGGTTTTGAACACAAGTCCTGTGAAAAGCTGCTGAAGGAACCAGGGTTGTTTGGCCTGGAAATGAGGTGGCTGAGGGGAGACCTCATTGCTCTCTACAATCACCTGAAAGGAGGTTGGTCTGTGGTGGGGACCTGCCTCTTCTCCTAGGTGACAAGTGATAGAACAAGAGAAAATAGACTTAAACTGCACCAGGGCAGGATATTAGGAACAATTTCTTCACTGAAAGGGTCATTGGTCACTGTATCAGGGTAGAATCATCACTCTGAACATATTTAAAGGATATTTGGATGAGGTCCTTAGGAATTTGGTCTAAGAGTTGTGTACAGGGAGATGCTAGGTTATGGTTGGACTCTGCTCTTAAGGTCTCTCCCAACTAGACAATTCTATGATTCTTAGGTGTATTCAAACCCACATGAATAGGGCCTAGAAGAACACTCCAGAAACCTGTTGACCTCATAAGAACTCTCCCAGGATGAAAGTTCTGCAAAATTATCAACCAGCATTAAATTTCAGACACATGTACCCTGATAGAAAAAAAAAAATCTTTGTCATGAGAACAAAAAACACAGCTTAGAAGCACTTAAAAATCAAAGGTTTGGGCTCTCCTTGTGACTGAAAAAAAAAAACAAAACAACCCAAACCAAACCAGCAGATTTTTACTTTTAAATATGCATAAAGACATTTAAATAACACACATCTAAGTCTAAAAAAACCCCTATATTAAAAACATAGACTGTTTTCCTAGGCAGGGCACTGGGGCAAAGTGTAAAAACAAAGTTGTCCTGCAGTATTTGGAATGAAATAAAGAAAACTTCAAAAAGGTCCATTTCTACACGGGAAAGATTGAAGAGAAGTTGAGATTGAGAGAGGTTAAAGTGGAAGCTTTTCTCTCTTGCATACAGAAGACATTCCAGCTGCAGTTTCTGTCACCAAAAGTTCAACTTTGTTCTGGTAAAGCATCCTTCAAGGGGCACTCTGATATTTTACACAAGTCAGGTCTCTCATCCTGACAAGATCAAGGAGGATTAAACACACAAATGACTGAAGGCTCAGGAGACTACATGGTATTTATTGTAGTACCTTCTATGTCTTTAGGGTTCATGAAGCCCTAATCATAGAATCGTAGAATGGTAAGGTTGGAAGGGACCTCAAGGATCATCTAGTTCCAAACCCCTGCCACAGGCAGGGACACCTCCCACTAGGACAGGTCACTCAAGGCCTCCTCCAGCCTGACCTTGAACACCTCCAGGGAGGGAGAAACCACAACCTCCCTGGGCAACCTGTGCCAGTGCCTCACCACCCTCACTGCAAACAACTTCCTCCTAACATCCAGTCTAAATCTTCCCTCTGCCAGTTTAAACCCATTGCCCCTTGTCATGGCATGGCAAGACTTTGTCAATAGTCCCTCCCCAGCCAATCATGGTCTAGTACAGCAAGGGGATTGGTTTCCTTATGACACACCTTCCCTCTTTCAGGGAGAAGATGCAATGCAATGCAAAAAGCCTTGAAGAAGGAACAATTCTTACTGGTGAAAGCAACCTGGCTGAAAGTCCTGGTGTCCCCACCAGACCCCCAGCAGACCTAGAATCCCACGAGGAGCATGGCACACCAGTCCCCATAGAGAGCATGAGCATCCCTTCTCATGGCACCTCTCTAGGCAGATGAAGACAAGGTGGGGGCAGCTTGGCCAGTGACCACTCAGGAATGCCAGCCTTCCCACTGGGGATAGAGCTGCAGGGCCTGTCCTGAGCAAGACTCCTCTGCCTGGCCCGGCTCTGCCAGAAATGCCGTGCAATATGGTGAGGAGGAGACGGCCCTGCTGCCCGCGTGGGCGCAGGCAGGAGAGGGACAGAGGGAGCGAGGGAGGAACCCACAGATTTGTCCTTCATCCTTGACTGCTCCATGGCTGAAACATATGAACACGTCAAGCCTAAAAACAGCACAGCGCCTGACATTTCAGACACGCGAGTGTGTGAGAAACCCATCAGCTGCCTCCAAGGAGCCTTCCGTCATGGGGCCCTTTCACACCACACGGTTGTGGACGCGGTGTGGAGAGCATGTCAGGTACATCGAGCCTTGCTCGCCCACTGGCCCCAGGAGGGCCTGAAGAGGGAAGGAGCTGCCTTGGGGTCACCTCTCCTCTTGCCCTGCTCTCTCTCTCCTTGTGTGTCCTCCCTTCAAATGCTGCAGGGCCACATTGCCACCCGAAGCCAGCTGGTCCCTTCAATTTCTTGGGCTCAGCTCTACCCTCCTTTGGGAGGCTGCCCCAGCTGAGGAGCAGAACCGGTGGGGAGAACCAGTGGAGCCTCCTCAAGGCCCTGGTGTGAGTCACGGACAGTTGGGGGTTGCGGTTCAGCTCCAGATTAGAGCTGGTCCAGCTGCCTCAGCCGATGAGATTTCTCACCGGAAAAAAGGTGCTTTTTAGAACTTGAAACTTTTTCATGTGAAAATGGCAGTTTTGACAAAGGCTTTTCAGTCTGTGATGGAGATAATCAAAATGAAAAATCTCATCTTGAAGCAAAATGAAAAGAAATGGAAAACTGAAACAGTTACACTTTCTGTTTTGACATTTCCCATTCAAAACTCCTCAGAATCCTTTCCCTGCTGTGTGAAAATGTTCCTTTTCTGTTTTTTTTTTTTTTATTATTTGTTTCACTGGGGGAAAAGAATTTGGAAATGCTGACATTTCTTGTAGGAGATATTTCAGGATTTATCTAGAGGAGATGTGCCTACAAGTACACCCAGTAAGGCTCGGTTGCTTGCACCCCACCCCACAGGATGTGGGAAAATATCAAATTTAAATAATATCTCTCTTATTAAAGGCAAAGTTAATGGGTTTCATCATTTTTCTCTTGGAGTCCAAACACTTCCCTGAGATTCAGATATTAAAAGGTAAACCAGATTTAAAACCAGTTTCCCAGCAGAAATCCTTCCATGGAAAATGATAGACCAGCTGATGCAACTGGCAAAATTCACACTTTTAATTAAAATGATTAAACAGAAGAGACCCCACTGCCTGTTTTATGTATAAAACAACAACAAAGTGGGGATTTATGAAAGAAATAGCGCGTTTCTGTGTGCCTCTTAAAGGCAAAGCTGAGAACTGAATTTGAAGCGAGGATTTTTACGTGAGGTGTTGATACTCTTTCCTTCTCCAAACTACCAGGACAGATCTGAGACTAGCCCAGTGTTTAAATTTTACCCTAGCAAAGGCAATCCGATGTCCCATGCAGAGTCACAGAAACATCCACGTTGGAAAAGACCCTCAGGATCACCAAGTCCAACCAATATCCCTGCTCGACAAGGTGCACCCCTAAACCATATCCTCAAGCACCACATCCAAGCGTCCTTTAAACACACCCAGGGTTAGGTTTAGTTGGTGACTCAACCCTGGGTAGCCCACTCCCATACCTGACCACCCTTACTGTGAAAAATATTTCTGCTTGGAATCTCTCTGTGTATATACACTGGGAGACTGTATTAATTTCCAGTGCCATGAAATGGATGAAATGGATCCTTTCCTCAGGGGTCAAGAGGTATTCCAACTGCAAAACAAGTGAAATGTTTCACACTTTTCCTGTGCTCTTTTAAGAGTCTTGCACAACACTGATTCCTCGGCCTCGTCTGAGGCGGGCAAACAGCTTTCACAAGGAGATAGAGGAATGTACCTTTTTAGTAATAGCAAATACATTTATAGATTATTTTATACTCACATTTCCCTGCAGGAAATAATGCTATTTTCCTCCTAGGCTCACTAGAGAGTTCTTGTTCATTCCCTGGGAAGCAATGTTCTTTGTAAGAATTATTTGTAAATGCAGCTAAATTAACACCTTCAACTGCTCTTACTCCACCATCATGAAAATAACTACATACAGAATCATTTCACTTTAAAAAAGTCATTTTAGTCTAAAGTTTGGCAAAAAAAAAACCAAACTGAAATGCTCAGAAATTTACATTTTTGTCACTCCATAAATCAAAACTTACTTTACATATTAGAACAATTTTTTTTTTGTGAGAATTTTGGATCCAAGCTGATAACCTTTTGCCAAGTTTTAACGAAATGCAAATTGAAACATCTGAGATATTAAACAGACAATCGAGGTTTATGGTTACATCATGAGATTATTGCCCAGGAACACTGCACACTGTGGCCCCAATCCTGAAACGCTCACAGCCTTTATGTATGCAAGCAACCCTCCTGAACACAAATCTGAGTGCTAATATAACCTCATGGCATCGAGAACACAATGTTGTACCAGCAATTGACATGCAAACTGTTTTGCTAAGGGAACATTCCTCCAAAAGATGTAGGAGGGTGGATGTGTAGAAAAGGGCAGCAAACGATAGCAGGAGCTTAATTATAGTCCCACTAATGGCAGGAAGAGAATACAGCCTTGAAGTCAGCCAGCACTGCTAGCTCAGAGCATCTAGAAAGCATGCAGGTCCAGCTCCCCAGCCTGTGTTAGCTGGAATGGGTTCCCTGAAGTCATTTTTACCAGCTCAGGAACTGGTTTATATCTGTAGAGGCTGTAAAAAGGCAAAAAAACCTCCCTGCCTGGCACAGAACAAAGTCTAGGTACTCTCCTTGCAGGTCACCAAGGAGCATGCTGGCACTAATGCCTTCTTCCTCAGAAGCCTGTGCTGTTGATGCACACCATAATGCAGACCTTATGTAGTGCTGAGGGAAGTGTTAATTAATAGCTTTAATTGTTACATACTACAGCAAGATAAGAAGTGGCGGTTTGCTGGACATAAAAAAAATCTTTCCAGACACTGCATCTAGACTCAATTACAGCCATTGCCCACCCCCACACCTCACAGAAGCCAGACTGAGTGGTCCTGCTCAGCCTGGGATCGCTTTCACAACAGCCTCCAGCAAGAGGAGTGGAAACCTCAGCGCATTGATGGTTCATATTAATTCCATGATTGTCTGATGAATTACATCCTGAGCCTCTGTGAAAACTACAGACAAACATCTGACAGCAGGGAACCGGTTGTTTTGAATGGACTGCTGTTAATAACAAAGGGTATGCAGTACTTAAACAGGGAAGGAGAGTCAGATTTAAAAGAGAAGAAATTCACTTGGTGCTCAGAGGTACACCCACACCACAGGCTCTCAGAAGGGCCTTTGGGAGAGCCTGGCAATGGTTTCATCATGGAAGTGAGGTTCCTTCTCCTCTGGTGTCCAACACAGAGGAGGCAACAGCAAGTCCTTTGAGGGGGTCCACATTATGTTTACGAGAGGGATGCCAAGAGCTGTAAAGCCACATGTGCCACAAACAGTTCACCGTGAGGTCATAACCAGAAGATGCCCCCAAAATCTTGTTGTTCAGCTCTTCTAACCAAACGAATTGAGACTAAATTGTAGGTTAAGCTTTCCTCTGGTAGAAAAACGTTCCCACTCAAATTTCACTGTTCTAATTACAGAAGCTAGAAATAAAAATACTTTCATTCAAATAACCAGCATCCGAAAGGCTTTCAGACGAACTCTGACTCTGAAAAGAAGCAAAGGAGACCGAAGGATGTTCTGCATTATCACTTTCATTGGTGGTACGGGCCAGGACCCCATAGGTGCTGTCCTACCACAAAACAAAGATGATCATCCCTACTTCAAATCATGCAATTTTATTACAACAGTTTATAGTCCTTGTTTAATCATCTCAGCATGTACTGCATGGAGTCTGCAGTGGAATCAATTCATTTCTAGCAAGTATTGGGCCAAATTGTGCTTTTGCTCCCTGGAGGAGGGGTGGGGGTAAAATATACAGAGCAGCTGGGTCCACCCAGTAGCTCAGCAAGGCACTCTGACAACAGCCATGCCAGATACAAGCAGAAAACGTCTTTAAAGAGCCCTCAATTCTTCATCAAAGTCATAATTTTATTCTGAACATTTTTCCCACAATCATTTTCATCCAAAAATTTGCCAAAAAAATTCATCGTGAAAGCCGTAGAAATCTACATTTTTGACACTCCATAAATCAAAAGCTTATTTTACACAGCAGAAACACGCTGCAGTATATTTTACCTCAGCCTGTACTGTCTTGTAGCATTACCTGCTCCATTTCCAGGCTTGAGGATTTTCACATATCCCTTCCATGGTTGCTCCTCAGATATTTTTTTTTAACTCCTTATCCTCTTAATTTACAACATATAAAAGATCAGAATCTACCCCTTGGAGTACGCCGCGGCCGGACAGCCGAACTAGCTCCATTTCTGCTTGGCTGAGGTAGAACACTGGAATCACTCCCACACCACCCTCAGTCCCTCCAGGTCCCGTTGGTCAGTGATACTCCTCCCATGCCAAAGGTGCAGTAAACCTTGTGTGAACACACTGGAGCAACAGGAGAGCACAGACTGGACTTCCAGCACTGCTGCTGCAAGGCAGAAAGGTTTCCCCTTTAGGAACATTCATTCCAAGAGGGAAGGTGAACAAGCCCTCACTTTAGGTTGGTACTTTAGAAGTGTTTGCTTTTCAGTTTCAAATCCCATTTCTGTTTTGTATTGTGACTGGACGAGGCACTCGGTTCCATGGTCTAGTTGACTGGATAGGGTTGGATGATAGGTTGGACTGGATGAGCTTGGAGGTCTCTTCCAACCTGATTGATTCTATGATTCTATGTATTAAGGAATCACAGAATCTTAAGAGGTTGGAAGACATCTCCAGAGATCATCAAGTCCAACCTCCCTGCCTAGGATCCCCTAGGGTAGTTCACACAGGAATGCATCCAGGTGGGTTTTGAATGCCTCCAGAGAAGGAGACTCCACAACCTCTCTGGGCAGCCTGTTCCAGGGCTCTGTCACCCTCAGTGTAAAGAAATTTCTCCTCATGCTGAGGTGAAACCTTTTATGTTCCAGTTTGTAGCCGTTGTTCCTTGCATTATTGCAGCTGAAGAGTGAAAAGAGATTGCCCCCGTCTACTTGACACCCACCCCTCAAATCTTTGTATATGTTGATCTGATCTCCTCTCAGTCTTCTCTTCTCCACATTAAACAGCCCCAGGGCTCTCAGTCTTTCTTTGTAGAGGAGACATTCAGGTTCCCCAGCCATCCTCATGGCTCTCCACTGGACTCTTCCCAGCAGGTCCCTGTCTCTCCTGAACTGGGGGAAACTGAATTACAAATTCCTAGGGTCCAACCACAACCTAAACCTAAGTAAAGGTGATAAAAACAGTGACAGTTCAACTTCATGACATTCAACAAGGACAAGTGTAAGGTCCTGCACCTGGGTAGGCACAATGCCAAGCACAACTCCAGGCTGGGTGGAGAATGGCTGAGAGCAGCCCTGAGGAAAAGGACCTGGGGATCTGGTGTGACGAAAAGTTCAATATGAGGTTGCAGTGTGAGTGCAGCTCAGACAGCAACTGTGTGCTGGGCTGCAGCAAGAGCAGTGTGGGCAGCAGGGCAAGGGAGGGGATTGTGCCCCTTTACTCTGCTCTCCTCAGACCCCATCTGGAGTCCTGTGTGCAGTTCTGGAACCCCCAGCACAGGAAGGACATGGGAGTGTTGGAGTGGGTCCAGAGGAGGCCACGAAGACGCTGAGAGGGCTGCAGCAGCTCTGCTGTGAGGACAGGCTGATAGAGTTGGGGCTGTGCAGCCTGGAGAAGGAAAGGCTTCCAGGAGACCTTAGAGTAGCCTTCCAGGATCTGAAGGGAGCTACAGGAAGGTTGGGGAGGGACTATTGACAAGGTCTTGTAAGGACAGGACAAGGGGCAATGGGTTTGAAGTGTCAGAGGGGAGATTTAGACTGGATGTCAGAAGGAAGTTCTTTCTAGTGAGGGTGGTTGGCACAGGTTGCCCAGGGAGGTTGTGGCTGCGCCCTCCCTGGAGGTGTTCAAGGCCAGGTTGGAGGAGGCCTTGAGTGAGTTGTACTAGTGGGAGGTGTCCCTGCCTATGGCAGGGGGTTGGAACTAGATGATCCTTGAGGTCCCTTCCAACCTTACTATTCTATGATTCTGTGAGTCTATGACTTTCAGACATGATCACGCTGGCTTGGATTTGTGTTATTCATCAAACCCTTGTTTCCTTTCACCAGCCCCCTGAGCCATTAGCTTTCTCATGGCACTACATTCTTAGAAGATTATGGGAATTTTCAGTGTAGAAAATCCAAAGCATTCTGCAGCTGAGCATATTTAGTTGCATTTTACAGTTCTATTTTAAAGTAATACCGCTACATCTGATACCCCATACTTGTCTGTGACAAATGGAATATGCAAACATCTTCCATTGCACAAAACAGCAGAGGAATGGCAGTAACAATACGCTGAGTATCTAACTCCCATTGTCTGCAGAGCAGCCGTCATGTTGCTGAGTTAATGAGGGAAATGAGCACTGTGGGCTAAGTGTGGCGTAAATAATGGTTTCCATCACAAAAAAAACTGTGCCACCACACCCTGGTCATCTCCAGAAGCAAAGCTCTAGAGGTTTCCCACAGACAAACAGACAAAGCAGTGTTGGATGTCTCCCCTTTCGCCCTCTCTAAGGAAGCAAGTCTAGTGGCCTCTTTCTTTGTGAGGCTATTTTTTTGGTGACAAAACGCAGCTGAAGCATTATGTGGTTTTGCTATGAACAGGAGCAAAATGTGCTTAGTGTAGACCAGGCTCTTCCCTGGTGTGAAGGTCACCCATCAAAGCTGCTGAGGGCCAGTGTGAGCCAGTGTGATCAGTCTCTTTCTGCAACTTTCCACAGGTAAAGTGACGCAAGCTGGAGTCACACAGAATCCCGTACAAAACATCTGGTTGGAAAAGATCTCAAAGATCATCCAGTCCAACCCTCAACCCAAATTAGGGTCAATCCTAAGCCACATCCCTAAACACCAGGTCCACGGGTTGCTTAAACAACCCCAGGGATGGTGATTCCACCACCGCCCTGGGCAGAACACTCCAATGTTCGATAACCCTTTCAGTGAGGAAATATTTCCTAATCTTCAGCCTGAACCTCCCCTAGTGCAGCCTGGAACCATTTTGTCTAGTCCTGTTGCTTGCCACCAAAGAGTAGAGGTAGCCCCCACCTCACTCCAACCTCCCTTCAGGAGTTGTAAAGAGTGATGTGGTCTCCCCTCAGCCTTCTCTTCTCCAGACTGAACAACCTGAGTTCCCTCAGATATTCTTCACAGGCAATGTGCTCCAGGTCCTTCTCCAGCCTTGCTGCCCTTCTCTGGACATGCTCCAGCACTTCAACCTCCTTCCTGTAGTGAGGGGCCCAGAACTGAACACAGTACTTGAGGTGTGGCCTCACCAGTGCTGAGTACAGATGGATGATCACTTCCCTGTCCCTGCTTGCCACAGTGTTTCTAATACAAGCCAGTATGCCACCGGTTTTGTTGGCCACCTGGGCACACTGCTGGTTCATATTTAATCGACTGTCAAACAGTACTCCAAGGTCCCTCTCTGAGTCGCAGTTTCCCAACAACACCTTCCTCGGTCTGTAGCTTACCATGGGGTGGTTGTGACCTAGGTCCTCCTTGCCTGGGCCCGTGCTGCACTGTCACAGCTCTGACAGCAATGGGAAGCACACATGTGAAGGGTGTGTGTATCACACCAAGAAACACCTGGATGCAACTCCACACAGCCACAGCACCGCAGCAGCCAGGGACTTACCGAGGGTAACCTCCAAGTGCGCTTGGGCAAGGGAACAAAACACACACAACCAAACTATGGGTTAGCCTAACAATAGCAGCCGGGGCATGTGGCAGCATCTCAAAGCCTGAGCCGGTGCAGCACAGCCTGTCTACAGGCACAGAAGCCATGGCAGAGAAGAAAAGGGAGAGCTGACCAAACCAATTTGGGAATTCAGTGTTGCGTGAAACTAGGGTCCCTAATTACCCTCCACCGGCCCGTTCTCCTACTGCCACAGGCATAGAAGTAGCTGCTTCTTTCCCCAAAACTCCTGAAGAAGTGTCAAAATTACACTGACAATCTCTGGGTAAAACTATCTGCAGTGTGTCATGGGCTTTGGGTCCCACATCTGGCAAGATGCACAGCCAACCACAGTGTATTTTACAAGGATGCAGGGGATAACCTACAAAATGGTCAAGTTTCCAGTTATTGATCTGGGCTTTTGTTAATTTTCTGCAATTTCCTGGTATGGTTTCTGTCAGTGGGGATCTGCAGAACAATTTTAAAAGAGTCAAGTGTTCTGAAGCCACTGAGGAGGTAGGGACCCAAATGCCTGTGTGCACTGACTGTGCGCAGTCCTGCTCCACTACGTTCACTCATCGTTCATCTCGTGGAAGCATAGAATTTTTTGTTGAAAAAGACCTCAAGTCCAACCATAACCTAACACCACCATGCCCATTAAACAATGTCCCATTTTTTGAACACCTCCAAGGATGCTGACTTCACCACCTCCTTGGGTAGTCTGTTCCAATACCTGACCACTCTTGCAGGAAAGAAATCTTTCCTAATACCCCATCTAAACTTCCCTGCATGCAATTTCAGGACATTTCCACTTATCATCTGATACTAGGGAGAAGAGACCAACCCCCACCTCTCTCCACCCTCCTTTCAGATAAGTCGTAAAGAGCGAGAAGGTCTCCCCTCAGCCTCCTCTTCTCCAGGCTAAACAATCCTAGTTCATTTAGTTGCTCTTCAGAATCCTGTTTGCCAGCTCTGATACCCTTCTCTGGACACACTCCAGCCCCTCAATGTCCTTGCTGCAGTGAGGGGCCCAAAGTTGAAGCCAGGATTCAAGACACAGCCTCACCAGTGCTGAGTACAGGGGGCACTGGTTAACCTACTCAGAACTTTTCCAGAGCCTGGCTTGCTGCTTTCATCCCAGAGCATAAAATCACAGAATGGTAAGGTTGGAAGGGACCTCAAAGATCGTCTAGTTCCAACCCCCTGCCATAGGCAGAGACACCTCCCACTGGTACAGTTCACTCAAGGCCTTCTCCAATCTGGCCTTGAACACCTCCAGGGAGGGAGAAGCCACAACCTCCCTGGGCAACCTGTGCCAGTGTCTCACCACCCTCCCTGCAAACAACTTCCTCCTAACATCCAGTCTAAATCTCCCCTCTGCCACTTCAAACCTGTTGCCCCTTGTCCTGGCATTCCAAGACCTTGTCAATAGTCCCTCCCCAGCCTTTCTGTAGGCCCCTTTCAGATACCCTTTGGTTTTGCTAGCGTTGGTGACTTCTGGGTTTACAGAAGGCTCAGATGAAAATCAAGGAATCCATTCCACCATTGGAAAGGTTCAAGTAACTGAATCGTAGAACGCTTCAGGTTGGAAAGGTCCAACCTAATTGAGGGTAGCAATTTAACTTCTGGATGGTAACAGGAGCCCTTTCCTTAACAGGACACTTGGCATTTTTTCATGGTGTTCCAGAACTACTTTTGGAGCATTTGGAATTGGCAGCTCTTGTTCAAACTGTCATAGATGCTTTAGGAGCTTCTGCTGCAAGTCAAGACTCAGGTCAGTTTGCTGGTGTCTGCATCAGGAAACATCACAGCAGTTTGTCCTTGCTTTGGGCTGCTTAAAGCATAAATCTAGAGTGAAAGACAAACAAGAAGGAGCACAGAGAAACAATGAGTGAAGATCGGCGTCTACGGTGTTGAGTTGTTCTCTCACTTTCATCTCATCAGCTGAAACATCTGGAGCATTATAATGTTATTTTCTTTTTAGATGTGCAGCATACTGATCTGTAGGATAGGATTCACTTTGTGCTGACAGTTAGCTGGTGATAAAATTTGTTTGGAAGGTCTGAGATGTGCAGACTCCATCGAGGTTGGCTTCCCCCTCAAAGGGAGAAGTGATCCATGGGTCTTTTTTAAGATGAACTTACTCAGCATTCAACATATTTGAAAAGGTCCTTCACTCTCAGAAATAATTGTATGAGCATCCTGATAGCAGCAGACCTCAGAGCAGCAACATCAGATTCACCAAAGACAAAGATCACAGAATCACAGAAATATTCAGGTTGGCAAAGCCCCTCAGGATCACCAAGTCCAACCTATAACCCAACTCTACAAGATTCACCTTAAACCATAGCCCTAAGCACCACATACAAACCACCCTTAAACACAGCCAGGGTTGGTGACTCAATCACCTCTCTGGGCAGTTCATTCCAGTGCCTGACCACTTTCTCCATGAAGAATTTTTCCTAATGTCCAATCTAAACCTCTCCAGTGTCAGCTTGAGGCCATTCCACCTTGTTCTGTCTCCAATTACCTGTGAGAAGAGACCAGCAGCAACCTCTCCACAACGTCCCTTCAGGAAGCTGTAGACAGCAATGAGGTCTCCCCTCAATCTCTTCTTTTTCAAACTAAACATCCCCAGTTGTTTAGTTTGATGGACTTCTGTCTTCTCCCATTTAAAAGCGATCTTCTTTATTAAAGGACAGTGTGTAGAATTTTAAGGAGAGAGCTTACTTGCCTAAGAGAAAAAAAGAAAAAAAAAAGTCTCACTTCTAGATACCAGGTGTGCTGTGTATTCCCTTGTTTAATGCACTATTTTATGTACTCAGGTTTTTAGGTGGTGTGTTTCTGGAAAAGATTTAACCAGATAAAAGGTATCCCAGCAGCAAAACTAAAATCCACTTTGTTCTGAATTGCTGTGGTTTCTCATGTCCCATCATCAACTCCTATAGCCGTTTTGTGTGAGGGAGACTGGAGCATCAGACTCGGCAACAAGGACTTTGAGATCCATTATGGAAGCAAATTGTTTCTAAACCAAAACCCATCTCCAGTACTCATTTAGATATGACTCACCTATGGTCCCTCTGTGACTCCAGCCACAGTCCCATGGTGACAATTTACTCTCTGGATTGAAGATGAACACCAGTTGAAGATAGCCTTCACTCAACATTTTTATGTGCTCCTTCTTGTCTGCCTGTCACTCCAGATTTACACTGTTGTACAAAGCAAGAACAAGATGCTGTGATGTTTCCTGCTGCAGACACAGCAAACTGGCCTGGGTTTTGAAGATCCTAGAGCTACTATTGCTGTTTAAACAAGGGCTGTTAATTCCTGATCGTCCAAAAGTAGTTCTGGAGCATGGTGAAAAAATGGCAAGTGTCCGCCTAAGGAAGGGGTTACTGCTATAACCCAGAAGCTGAATTGCCACCCTCAGTCTACCCTACCTCTACATAGCAAAAGTTACAAGCAGGTAAAAACTCAACCAGCCATCATGTAACTGCCAGAACGACAACTTGTGTGGAGCCTGTATAAAAATGAAGCCTTGTCTAAGGCAGTGGCAAACCTGTTTGCCTTAAAGATACCTTGGAAAGACAGGAAGCACTGTATTCAGCAAGCCCTGTTATGACTAGGTGGCATGACAGGCCAGGGTTCTGAACATAGCTTACAAATCATGCTGAGTACCAGCCATTAGCTCCTCCCTTCATTTCTGGAGACATTCAATCACTCCTTTAGCCTGTGCTTCAGCTTTGCCATATTTTGACTGCACACCTCTGGACTGAGACACTTTTAAATGTGCCTTCTACTGCCCTGAAATTATTTTCAAGTATTTCAATTGGTAGACACCAAAGCATGTTCAGTTAAGAAGATGCAGGCTTGTCTACTAGCATCTTATGCTGATCAGAAATAGACTTGTTCTGAACTTGGCTCTCCATGTCTCTCAGGAAAGATTACAGACCCTCAGGCTCCACACAGCACAGGCTGTAGGACAGTATCTTCACATCATCTGGAGTTACCAAGCACACTGCCAATGCCAGGACAGTATTTTTGGCTGGGCTTGAAAAGACACAAGTCTAACTCATAACATGTTTTGCTGAGATGAAGTCTGAGCCTGCTAATGACTAACAGATTATCAGCAATTGATAAACCTATGGAAAGATGGGAAAGAAAAATCACTTCAGGAAGCCAGTGGTTGTTTCTTCTCTACAGTTGCCTGATAAGAAGCCAGGTCAGTAACTTCTTCTAGCCACTTCTTCCTTCTGGAATGCCTTCCCATTGCTTCACAGGATGACAGAACCATAGAGATTGGAAAGGACCTTCAAAGATTAAGTCTGACCCCCCTGCCAAGGCAGGATCCCCTAGGGTAGTCTGCACAGGAATGCATCTAGGTGAGTTTTGAAAATCTCCAGAGGAGACTCCACAACCCTTCTGGGCAGCCTCTTCCAGGGCTCTGTCATCCTCACTGTAAAGAAATTTCTCCTCATGTTGAGGTGAAACTTTCTATGTTCCAGTTTGTAGCTGTTGCTCCTTGTCATATTGCTGCTGACAACTGAAAAGAGATTGGCCCCAGCCATTTGACCCCCGCCTCTGAGAGGTACTATGTCCAAGTTGGGTATTTTGAATTCACTTCACAAGCTGCTGGTGTCGCTGCTAAAGTCTCTGATCCTAGGATCTGGGTAATAATACAGGCTGCAAAATCCTGTGTAGTGTGTTTGTGGGCATGGAAGTTAATTTTAATGCCAGCTTTTGTACCTGAGATACTGTAAATGAGTGTCTTCAACTTATATTGCCCATCATAAACTTTTTTAACCCGTGAGTCATTTTCAAAATAATAAACGTAACTATTCCATAAAAATATCTCAACACAGAAGAGCCAGAAAAGTGAAGGACATGAACAGATGGCACATCAATCTTCTGCATTTATACAATTTGTTTTTTAATGCAAATAGTGTGGGTTGCCTGCTCTTGCCTTGGATATTGTTCCAAAGACGAGCACATTTTCTTATCTTTCTGGATCAATGTGACATTTGCAGTTATCATAAAGTGGGAGCCCATTTAATGATGTTAATGCTTCCTTAATGTAAAAATAAAATCACCTCCTTTATAAAAGCAAACAGATTAAAAGTCCCAAAGAGACCATTGAAATCTGTGACATTTGCAGTTACCAGCAGCGAGATGGCTTGATTATATACAGGTAAAAAAAAAAAAAAAATCTTAAAAGCATTGTTTATGTTCATTAATCAGAACATTAAATAGGAATGCTGGAGTCTCCTTACCTACAACTCAGATTCAAGCACGCAGCAATACAAAAAGAGGAGGTGTCACTTTGTGCAGCCTGCTTAGATGGTTCAAAAAAAGCCCAAACTGCAACCAAGCAAACTTATGGCCTTATGGCAGCTTGGTAAATCTTCAGACCCCAGATGTAATATGTGGTCTGCATTTTTATTTGCACATATTGGAAAGTGACTCTGCCAGCAGTCCCTGATTCATGCCTCTAACTGTTCCCTCTGCGGTGCCACCAAGCAAGTGGCACATCACTAATATTTCCATTCCTGCCCCTGGGGAGAATTTGAATCTTTCCATTTTACAGTCTCACAGTCTCACAGCACCACCAAGGTTGGAAGAGACCTCAAAGTTCATCAAGTCCAAGCCGTTACCACAACCCTCAAGACATGGCACCATGTGCCACGTCCAAGTGCCACGTCCAAACCCGCCTTGAACACCTCCACGGACGCTGACTCCACCACCTCCCTGGGCAGCCCATTCCAGCAGTCAATGACTCTCTCAGGCAACAACTTTCTCCTCACCTCCAGCCTAAACTTCCCCTGGCACAGCTTGAGACTGTGGGGCTTTTAGAAGGAAGTAAGTAGGGGTTTTTAGAAGGAA
The DNA here is from genome assembly GCA_013396675.1 of Eubucco bourcierii. Lineage (NCBI taxonomy): Eukaryota > Metazoa > Chordata > Aves > Piciformes > Ramphastidae > Eubucco > Eubucco bourcierii. Next base: position 32,360 of record VWZE01002914.1, read on the forward strand.
GTAGGTGGTTTAGAAGGAAGTAAGTACGGGCTTTTAGAAGGAAGTAAGGGCTTTTAGAAGGAAGGAAGTAGGGGTTTTTAGAAGGAAGTAGGGGGTTTAGAAGGAAGGAAGTAGGGGCTTTTAGAAAGAAGTAAGTAGGGGTTTTTAGAAGGAAGTAAGTAGGGGTTTTTAGAAGGAAGTAGGGGGTTTAGAAGGAAGGAAGTAGGGGCTTTTAGNTTTAGAAGGAAGTAGGGGGTGTAGAAGGAAGGAAGGAGGGGCTTTTAGAAGGAAGTAAGTAGGGGTTTTTAGAAGGAAGGAAGTAGGAGTTTTTAGAAGGAAGTAAGTAGTGGTTTTTAGAAGGAAGGAAGTAGGGATTTTTAGAAGGAAGTAGGGACTTTTAGAAGGAAGTAAGTAGGGGCTTTTAGAAGGAAGTAGGGGGTTTAGGAGGAAGGAAGTAGGGGTTTTTAGAAGGAAGTAAGTAGGGGCTTTTAGAAGGAAGTAGGGGCTTTTAGAAGGAAGGAAGTAGGGGCTTTTAGAAGGAAGGAAGTAGGGGCTTTTAGAAGGAAGTAGGGGGTTTAGAAGGAAGTAAGGGTTTTTAGAAGGAAGGAAGTAGGGGCTTTTAGAAGGAACTAGGGGCTTTTAGAAGGAAACAAAACCCAAACCACCATCGACCAACAAATTTGTCTCTTCTATTCTGGAGTCTTACAAAGAGAAATTATAAAAGAAGATCAGAGAAACATCCCACTGAGTACAAGGTATCCTGCAGCTCCCAGATTCCTGGGCTCCCAAATTTGGCTAGGGTTATGTTCTATCTCTCTAGTTCTAACAGGAAAGAAGTCAATAAATGGTATGAAGGACACAGTACCTTTTCCATTGAAAAATATGTTAGGAAAAAAATGTGATTTCTAAACAATCCAGCAATTCTGGATTTGTGATTGTTTGAAAGTCAAAATGTGGCTTCTATGGAAACATCATTTTGAGGAAAAACAAAAACAAAACCAACACCACCACCAACCCCTTTGAACTTTGCCTATGATTTTGCTCAGGACAAAGGCCATGGCTTCCTTAATGAGACCAAAAAGGCTTCACATGATCTGGCAAGGCAGCAGGGACAGCTCCAGCAGCACCATCAGGCTGGAGGCAGCCACCCCACTCCTCCTCCTGACCCCCAATACACTCTGACAGATCAGCTCTATGTGCTATGTCTCTGTTAGTGTTTTACAGTGAAGGAGGGATGAATGGCATAAATGGGAAAGGGTGGAGGAACTAATAAAGGAGTAAAAAAGAGTACCAATGGAATCCAGGCATTCCAACCAGGAATGGCTATCCCTTTGACACCCTCAGGCTTCCTTCTGAACTTGCAGCTGTTTGTAACCACCTCTTGCCCTTTGCTGCCCAAAGCCCTGCCCCAGGGAGCCCAGTTTGCAGGGCACTGGAACACCTCACAGATGTAGACATTGGTCATGCAGCTGCCCACACAGGGTAGATCATTATAAGCACTCCCTGCAAAGCTAGAGGAAGAGGCAAGGTGGGAGAAAGCTGAATACTGCACAACCTGCAGATGAACACTTCTTTATTCCTGCCCTCAGACAGACACAAAACCGGGGTCTGCTCTTGTCAACAGGAACAAACCCCATTTCCAATGCCCCTCTAAGTAGCAAAGGGAGCAAAAAATGCCTTTTGATTCCTTGTCCTTCCCCTTCTGAATGAGCTGTTAAAAGACCAAGAAAAACTGTTATAGCGATACCATAAAAAGAAGGAAAGAAGGAAAGGAAAGGGGAAAAAAAAAAAAAAAAAGCAGCCCAAAAAAACAAAGAGCTCTCAGCTCCAGGCGTGTCCGAGGGGCTGGCAGGGAGAGACAGCGCCCACATGGGAAAGTTCTGTCACCCCATCTGAGATATCACTTAGCGGTGGCAGCTCTCCAGAGGCAGAACGGGTCCCACCTGTTTGCAATGTGTTTAGCTATTAATATTTATATAGTAGTTCAAGTGGGTATAAAAAAAAAAAAAAAAAAAAAAAAAAAAAAAAAAGGCAAATNAAAAAAAAAAAAGGGATGAAATTCATCAAATTGTGTCAGCTCTCGGTGGTGTAAAATAAAAACCCTTGCAGCAGGGGTGGAGGGGAGCGGCTTAGCTTTGCTGCCTTGCTGCAGAGCGAAATGTCGCCGCTCCCAAAACGCCTCGGCGCAAAGCAGTTGGCAATCCCCTCATTGCAATCCACACTTTGACATCCAGGCTAAATACCACGGCCACAGCCTGGCCCCAAAATCACAGGGCTTCGAACGGCACCGCACGAGTAACGCGTGGGTCAGTTCTGTGACTCCACTTACGACACTGGAGGGGGGAAAAACAGACAACAAAAATTCAGTGATGTGGAAGTAATTACCTGCAGCTCCTCTTACAGCACTGAAAAAAGCCAAAACCAACCCAAATCATTAAATTTTTCATTTTTCCAAAGTGCTGATCACTGATTGTTGGGAGGGTGAGTGATGTCCAAGAAGAGCCCACCTCCCTGCACAGAGGTCAGGTGCCAGGGATGTTTCCTTCCTAAGAAGATAAAGGTACTCCCAACATGCCACCATGCCATGGGTGCTCAGACCTTTGGGACTTGTTTTGCTTTCTGTAAAATGTTTCAGCATTCATTAGAGAGGGGAAAAAAAAGAGTCCTGGGCTGCAGCAAGAGCAGTGTGGGCAGCAGAGCAAGGGATGGGATTCTGCCCCTTTGCTCTGCTCTCCTCAGACCCCACCTGGAGTCCTGTGTGAAGTTCTGGAGCCCCCAGCACAGGAAGGACATGGAAGTGTTTGAGCCAGTCCAGAGGAGGTCACAAAGATGCTGAGAGGGTTGCAGCAGCTATATTGTGAGGACAGGCTGAGAGAGTTGGGGCTCTGCAGCCTGCAGAAGAGAAGGTTTCCAGGAGATCTTAGAGTAGCCTTCCAGGATCTGAAGGGGGCTCCAGGAAGGCTGGGGAGGGACTATTGACAAGGTCTTGTAATGCCAGGACAAGGGGCAATGGGTTTGAAGTGTCAGAGGGGAGATTTAGACTGGATGTTAGGAGGAAGTTCTTTACAGTGAGGGTGGTGAGACACTGGCACAGGTTGCCCAGGGAGGTTGTGGCTGCTCCCTCCCTGGAGGTGTTGAAGGCCAGGTTGGAGGAGGCCTTGAGTGACCTGTACTAGTGGGAGGTGTCCCTGCCTATGGCAGGGGGTTGGAACTAGATGGTCCTTGAGGTCCCTTCCAACCTTACCATTCTATGATTTTATAAAAGAGAGATGACTGATCACCCAGTAATAACTTTACCATCATATTCAATATGTATTTGAGTTGAAGGTAAATGAAGAGGATAAAGCCAGCATGAGAAAGACAGAAACATCCTCTCTAGGTGTCCTGTACCATGGAGTACTTTCCAGGCAGGCAAGCAGCCAGGGTTAAGGATGTTGCTGTAATCGCCCAAGTCCTGCGTAGTTAAAATTCCTCTGCCTGAGACGATTAGTATCTAAAGGCGCAGAAAATCAGACAGGTTGCACAGGAAAACACTGCAGGCCATTCATGACAAAATGAATGCACACTTCTGGGTGGTGGCCTGAGCATTTATTTTGTCTTCTTATAAATGGGAAGGTTGCCTGTGCCCTAGGGGTGTCCCCTAAACAAGAGGCAGGCAAGGGAGATAGAGATCCAAACTGGATTTTCTGTTCAATCCTATGAGCATTATCCCATCATTTTCCAAAACTGAAGCCAGTCAGGAAACTCAAGTGAAATCTGTGAGCAATTTCAGGTCTTCTTCCGTCAGTGAACTAAATATTTGCCAAAACCAGAGCAGAAATTGCCCAACCTCTGCTCTGAGCAGGACCAGCTCCCAAGAACCTCCTGAAGAGCAGTGATAGGGATCAGCTCTGACCTGTGAGGGGAACACATGTGCACCCAACCGGCTCAGAATGGAAGGGAAACAAAGCTTCATCTTCCAGGTGCTGAAAGTTTCTGGTCAGCAGTGACTTTCACAACTTCCCACCTCCCAAAACACCATCAGTCAAAATATTTCAGTTCCCTTCTCCTTGTTCACATTCGTCTGTAGCCTCCCATAAGCTGATCTCATCCCCACACCTCTCTCAGCTCCACAGAGAATTTGCAGCCAATGAAATGGAAGTGGTTGAGAAGCAGAGCTAGCTGGAGATCACAACGCCAACCAGTGTCTCAGACCATGCTTGCTACGGGATCATGTGTAAACATCAGAGACTGGCGTGGGTGCGTTTTTGTCAGGGAACAGGAACCAGCTCCATCTCCACGGGTAGCTCTCATGCTTCAGGAGACACTTTAAAAATAATTTTTCATGAGACAAAAGAGAAGGGAGTCATGGTTAGCATGGCAGAGAAAAGACATATGGCAAGTTGCCTCTATGGCATGCTTTTCTAGCACTCTGACTAACTAATACCGATTTCAGTTAAAATAGACTTCTACCTTCAAGAGAATTGGGTAGGGAACCATCTCAGTAAGGAGGATCAGATTCAAGTCACATATTACCTTTCCCCTACTCACTTTGAATTCAGAGAAAATCAGGCCTGAGTGCACATTCAATTTAATATTAATAAAAAAAAAAAAAAAAAAAAAACCCAAAAATACCAAAACCACAGTCCCCATAAATTTTAATAAAATAGAAACTGGAAAAATAATACATCCCAAATAAGAGCTCAAAGACACAAGAACATAAGAATGACACTGTCACTCAGGTCGCTCGGGCTTGTCACCTCATCTCCCACAGGAACTGGCAGCAGACACCAAGACAAGTCAAATTTCTGTTTAAAGAATGGGAGAATTCTTCAGAGTAAACAAAAAGAGGATTCAAAACCTGTCCCTGCCTGGTCACTGAGACATCATCGCTTCTAAGTTATACCAGCAAAATGTCAAATCAGCCTCAAATTTGTCACAATATAATTTGTTGACAAACTATCCCCAGTCTTAGGGAATCAAGCAATGGGAAGAACACTTTCTCCACTGCAAGCCCAGAACATGACCTCAGAGCATACACACCTGACCCATCAGGCCGAGAAGCCCAAGTGCTGCCCCCACCTTGCCATCTCTCCTGCTTCTGGCCCCAAAAGCACCCACCTCTGCAGGCTGCACGTCCTCCCACCTCTTGCGCAGGAGCAGCACAGAGGGCAGAGAGTAGTTCGGTGCGCTTGGCACACCTCTGCTTCTGCCCTCTGCCTCAGCAGCACTCAGAGCCCAGGGCACCCAGGAGCTGGGTGAGGCAGTGATGCCTGTTCTCTGGGGCTGCGGGAGCCATGCTGGGGAGCACCCCACGCCTCCTTTGCTTGCCGCGTGTGTCTGCTCCGTGGCGCAGAAGAGACACCATTAAACAACCACATATATTACCACTCTAACATGTTCAAATCAATTCCACCTCCACTCAGATGAGGGCTGAAACCCCCTGTGTGGCTGGCAATTCCTAGAAGAGGACAGATCTTTTCCAAAAGCTAGGCTGAACTTAAAGTAGATACAAAATAATACCATAGATCTTCTTTCTCTCACTCGCTCATCACAGCCCTAAGATTAGCATAAAAATGTGCTATCCTAACTAAGCAGTCTGTTAACTGATAAGCTATCAAAAAATCATCTGTTATTTTTATAGCTCAAAGGCAGATGCCATTTCAAGAACCAGAGTTGATTGAGTAGGATTTTTAGTGCTTCGTAGATTTATCATTGTAAACTTGAGGTATTTTAAAACAGAATGATTCAAGCCTTGAAATATTACCTCAAGAGCAATCAAGCATTTGCGGGTCTTAAGTTTTATCTGGGATGAAATCATTTAATCTCACATCATAAAGAATTTGAGCTGTTTTCTAATGTGCACACTAAAAAGCCCAAAACCTTTTCTGCATTATGGTCCAAACCAATGTAATTACTCAAAAGCGTGGTGGATGTCAAAGCTCCCCAGCTCCTCCCGCAGGGCCCCGTCCTGCACATCCTCTCTTCTCAGGAGCGTATCTGGTGAGGAGTTCAGACAGCCTGCTGCAATCAAGCTTACTGGATCAGGTTTAATGGTTCAATTGCCTTGGCACCAATGAGATGCCCTGCCAATATCTGTCCAATGACCCTGCTGTGTGTTGTGCAGACCCTTTACTGCAAGGCTGAAGCCCACGTGCCACTGCAGGAAAGGGAAGACGCTTCCAACGTGTAAGCTGCAATCAGTAAATCGAGTATGCTGAGATTTTCCATAGTAGGCAGAATGGAACAGGGCCAACATGCAGCTCGTAGGAGAAGAAAGGGAAATGTGGAGCACTGCTAACCCCACGTTGCGTGTGACGTGGTCACTGCACCAGGAAAGCATGCAGCGCTCTAGAGAAGCAGTCAGCACCAAAAAACTCCAGCAGAGGAGCTTCTCCTTCCATAATGAGAGACAGGTGCCAATGGAAATTAAGAGTCTGCAACTAGTTATTGCCACTAATATTGAACTTCTGTGGTTCTACAAGCTTTCACATCAAGGCATGGTCAGCCTGGCCTTCCAGGGAAGCTCTTCCATATTTATACCAGTCAAAACAATTAGACATACCTCTGAGCTGATGTCCTCTGAGAAAGAGGCATGACGTTGCCCCCAAGAAAGGAATAAGAGAAGTGTCAAAACATGTGGATCACCTATTTCCAGAGGAACATGCATCAGAAATACTTCAGCGCTTACGACGACCCCTGCAAGCACAAGCTTGCAGAGGTTGCTGGGGTAAACCTCTTTCTTCACCAGCCTTCACTCAGCTCGGGTTCTCTGAACAAGGAACCACTTTGGACAGAAACACACTGAGAGATTTGGAGGGTTGTTGAGCAATAAGTACTCAACCAGCCCAAACAGACAAGAAAGAGATGCAGGGAACAGCCCAATAGATCAAGAATCCTTTTGTTTGTGTTGGTTCAGTGCAACTGATGCTCCAAAACACCACATAGTTGTGTCTATCGCCAGTTAATCCCAGGTGCCTGGTTTCATGCACAGGTGCTTTGCATAGTGACACATACGTGTTCAGCTGGCTGAGAACTGCTGTTGCACCCTGGGCACTGTCGGGAGCCTTCTGAGGTTTCCTGAAGGATCCCTGGTTCCACGTGCTCCTGACTCCTCCTACAGGCAGCTGAGCTCCTCCTTACACAGCAAACACTCACCTTGCCCAGAGCGCTTCACTCTGGGATACAGCACTCCCTGCAGGGACAAAAGATACAGCAGAACACTGAATAATGAGGTTAAGAACAGCACCCATTTATCTTCCCAAGCCTATGGGGCATCCATCAGCAACCTGCATGTGCTATCTCAGAAAGATACTGCAGGCTTTGGAGGACATGATGGTGGCTGGGTGGGTTTTCTGCCTGCCTCTCTCTCTCTCTCTACCACACAGAAGGCATCACACAGATTTGAAGAATAATTACAACCTGGAAAAAAGGGAAAACCCACCCTGATACTAATTGTCTCCCAGGAATCTATGCAATCTGTCTTCTGTTGCAGGCACAAACTCACCCTGGCCTTGCTCTAGCCCAAGCAAAAGCCGTGCTGGTGAGGTCACTGCTGAGTTCAGGCTCACCAGCTGTGAGACAGGATGCCAGGCACACAGGGCTCCCTGGATTCTGGTGAGCTGGGATAGCATGCAAAGAGCCAGGATCTGCTTCAGCAGCTCACCTCAACATCCCAGCTAGCATCATGGTAACCTGCACTGGCAGCTTAAGGAAGGAGGCAGCTAATGTGAGTCTCATGAAGCAACATTGTGCCTGCCTGCTTCTAAGTTGTTACAGACTTTATGCTACAGAAAAAAAGAAAACCAAACAAATAAAAACATCCACAAGTTTCTCAAAGACAAAACTCTCCAGGTAGTGTCAAATGCCTCCCAAAGCCGTGATCTCCTGCTAACCAGAGGGCAATGACTCCAGGTTCCAGCCTCTTCCAGGAGTGTCCTAGGTGAAATGGTTTGGGAAATGGCACCACATGCTTTGATATGTGCAACCAACACTCTGAGTGAGCTACAGCGCTACCCTAATATGCTCCAAATAAATTAGTTTTAAAATTCAAGCACATCAGAACACTAGAGCAGGTTAAGGGCAACTATGTCAGACCCCACCTGGAGTCCTGTGTGGAGTTCTGGAGCCCCCAGCACAGGAAGGACATGGAACTGTTGGAGCGTTGGAGCGGGTCCAGAGGAGGACCACGAAGATGCTCAGAGGGCTGCAGCAGCTCTGCTATGAGGACAGGCTGAGAGAGTTGGGATTCTGCAGCCTGCACAAGAGAAGGCTTCCAGGAAACCTTAGAGTAGCCTTCCAGGATCTGAAGTGGGCTACAGGAAGGCTGGGGAAAGACTATTGACAAGGTCTTGCAATGCCAGGACAAGGGGAATGGGTTTGAAGTGGTAGAGGGGAGATTTAGACTGGATGTTAGGAGGAAGTTCTTTGCAGTGAGGGTGGTGAGACACTGGCACAGGTTACCCAGGGAGGTTGTGGTTGTTCCCTCCCTGGAGGTGTTGAAGGCCAGGTTGGAGGAGGCCTTGAGTGAGCTGTGCTAGTGGGAGGTGTCCCTGCCTATGGCAGGGGTTTGGAACTAGATGATCCTTGAGGTCCCTTCCAACCTTACCATTCTATGATTCTACATCAAAGCTGAAAGAGCATTAATGGTCCACGGACACCTTGCTCCGTGCATGAATTTGCCCCATCAATTTTCAGTAGCCAGGAACCCACGAGGTCTCAGATTCTGTCAGCTGTCTTCCAAAGACAAGGGTAGAGATGTTTTTTCTTGCCCAAAATAGTTAAAAGTCATCAAACAGCTCAGTACTTACAAGGCCAACCTTTCCTGACCTTTCTGGCTAGACCAACTCTTGTTACATTAACCTCCGACCTCACGTCTCCTTAATAGCAATATTCCTGGGCACTGTAATTTCCCTCCCACTGTGTTGGCTCAGGGAAATATTTACTATCTCGGGTTCAGAATTTATTTTTCAACAGAAGTGGCAGGGACCACCCTATTCCACCCCCTCTCTGTGCAGTACAAGTGAAGTAATTCCCAAGATATTATTTTACCCGAACAAATGTGCTTCAGAGTCCTCTTAGCTTTGTACGAAGCCCTGACTTCCTATCAAAATCAAACAGGGACCTTGTCAGATTTGAGATGGATATAAACAAGAAATGGGAGCCCATAATTGGTGATGGAAATCAGATAAGTCCCTTTTAAATACAACCATTGATAGAGAAATGGGAACTCAAATTACCTTTGATTAAGTCTCTTAAGAAAATAAAGTAAGGGGGAGGGAAAGGAGGGTCTGGCTTAGTAAAACCACCCTGGTGGATAGAATCACTGGGAAAGGAGTGGAAGGAGATGGCTGTAGCTTGTCAAACTCCCCAGGCCGGACGCAACAGGGCTGGGGCCATGAAGAAATTTCTCAGCCACTGTAAGCAGTGTCAGTACTTGTGACAAAGAGTCCCACAGAAGGAGCCCTGACAGGCTCTTTGTCTGGTGCCCCTGTTGCTCCAGCTTCTGTAGCCAGGGACCGTGCAGAGGTTATCCACAGAAAGTCAGCTGAAAGCAGCTGGGGGCTTATGATACCAACTCCCTACACGCCTTTGAGACTTAAGGGGTTTGTCTCATTGCTTCTACGTTTAGGTAAACCAAATTATTTCAAGACTGGTCTGTGAGGAACTGTGCTTGAGCTTGTTTGGTGGTTTCAGGGCAAATTACCTATGGATTTGGTTGCAAGTCTGCCTGGTGCACCTCTAAACAGGAGAAAAAAACTTGTCCTGTTGCTAGAAATCTGGCTGACTTCCTCAGCTAATCTGAGTTTCTCACCAGTTAATTACAGTTAATTGTGCTGACCAGGGATTTGTAGGCATGTCATCCAATTGGGAATGAAATTAAATTTTAGAACGTGCACCAGGCAGGGGGTAAAGAACACTTTCAAAATGAAACTGAAATAAGCAAGAAGGGAACTCCCTCTGTACAATGCACTACTTTATAGAAGCCCTTTGTCCATTTCTTTGACTTGCTCCCTCCTCCTGTCTTTCCCCGCCCTCTGACACGGGTTCTTACCCACTTTAAAATACTACACCTGACCTGAAAGCAAACACCTAGCCCAAAGTACAAACATATTCCCACAAGGAGGAACAAGGTAAGCTTGCTAATACCTCCAGAGAAGGAAGCATCTCTGCTCAGCTGATGCCAAGCACTGGTCCCTGTCCTGTCTGGAAGCTGCAGCCTGCACAGGATAGCTGGCATAGATGCTCAGCATCTTGGCCAGTAGAGCCACCACTGGCATCACACTGGCAAATAGAATTAATCTCATCCCTTACAAATTGACTCCCAAAAGCTGTTTTGGAGCTCTGCTAGTGCTGAACCGGTGGAAACCTGCAGCAGCTATGAGGCAACCACATGTGTTCACTATCCCACTCCCCATTGACTCGGGAAGGGTTTGAAAAGGAGAGGTGGGTGTTCTACCTGCTGCCATGCAAGCACTGATGATGGATCCCACTAGAGAGCACAGGACTGAGCTATGTGCTCTCACCCTGAGGATGCTGTGGTGCTGTTGCATGGTGGAGGGAGGTGAGGAAGTGAGGAAGCCTGCTCCTGCCCAGGAACAGAGTGGGCACCATGGAAAAGCAGCTGCGCTGTGAGAAAGGAGAATGTCTGGGAAGCAGCAGTAGGGCAGGAGAGCCACCAGGCAGTGCTAGGAGGACTGGGCAGCGATGCACTGGGCGTGGCTTTATTTCCAGTCAGGGATGCCAAACACTGGATCTCTCCTGTGCTAAGCACCTCAGACTCATGCACAGGCAGTCTGACTTTCCCCGGATCTTGCTGGGGCACCACAGCAAAGTGCTGCCCGCGGCTGCTGCCCGGACCCGAGCAGCCTCCTGCAGGCGTGCCCGGGTGGCAGCGCAGCACGCAGGCACAATTAAGGGGCCACATGCTGCGTCAGATGTCAAAAGCTCCTTCTCGCACAGCGCTCCCGGCTCTGAACAGCATCCAACCCCACGTCCTTGGGCGGCGAGCACCGACACCACCGCACCGAAGTCAAGGTCACCCCCCAGCCTGTCACCGCATCCCCACACCCCTAGCCACAGGCAGGGCTGCTCCCACACGCCGGGTTCCAGGTCGGGCAGCCGAGGCTCAGGACAGGCACAGTGCCTAAGCTCCTGCAGGTCACACCTTCAGTTAATTAGAGAGCAAAGCCCTGCTTGCGGGTCAGTACACTGTCAGCATCAATAAGCATTTTCACACGGTCCTACATTTCTCTATTTCTTTTGGCTGATAACCTTGGACACTGCCCAAGTCCATCCCCTGTGACCACAATAATCTTTATCTCGACTCTAATCAGCGTCATATGCAACCTTATCACGCACACATCGTCGTAAACATGCAGCCTTTAAGCAAGCTAAGGTGGTCAGAAACCAGTATTTTAAGCAAGTTGGTGAAACACAAACTACTCCTCTTTTGAGGAGTGTTTAAAATGACAAGTTCTGGTTCTGAACAAGTGGGTATTTGGGGGCTATTGGACTGAAACACAGCTGCACGCAGAACTGATCTTTATAGTGACGGATGGGTCCCTCCATGCAGATAAAGCCCAGTTTTAAAATATTTCTTTTAATTGTTATTGTCTTTGTGCTCAAGGACTGATTGTGGGAAAAATGCCATTCTCTACCCATAAAAATAAAAAGAAAATACAATAAAGCAGTAATTGGTCAATGATGATTGAACTAACGACTTTACAGTGCCAGTCAGACACACATAATAATTGCTCTTTGGACCCTTTACGAAGGTACATCACTGTTTCATAAGACTAATCCAGTGTTATAAAAGTCTTCATTTTATGTCAGTCTCTGCCATTATCACATAAATGATAAGTTGCATACATTATTAAAGCTTCCTAATTTAGACAACACAATGCATGACTAAAAAAGGGGCTATCCTCACCTAAAACAGGCCAGAGGCAAGTCATCATTTTTGTTAGATCTGAGTGACAAGGGTTGGGAAGACTTGGATGCTATGACCTGCCCCCTCCTTCTGCTGCAGGAGGTAGAGATCACTGCAAGCTGCAGAGAGCTGCAGAGGTGAAGGGAGGAGGGAACTCACCTGTGCCGCTTGCCCTGCCCAGGTTCCCACTAGCAGGGAAGCTGAGGTCATCCCCAACCAGCTTCCCAAGATGTGCTGGTGGGCACACCATGACTCTGCTGCCTCAGATACTCTGAAGATGGTGCATCAACCTGCCCCCTTCACTGCACCATGCTCTGGAGCTCTGCAACCTGCACCCTCTACTCAGAGAGGAAATCACACCCAAGGGTTTGGTTCACTGCCCACATTTCTTGCATCTGCAGCAGCAGATCACAAAGCCATCCAATTGCTTGCACCACAAAGAAGAGCAGTGGGCAGCTTCTTAGAACAAATCATAGAACAAATCAGAATCATGCCAAATGGTGCCCGCTAAGACCAGATCCTGCCCATGCTGCCATGCAGGTGAGCCCCTTAAGCACTCTTGGCATAAACATGGAGGGAGTGGAGTGAGGAGAGCACCAAATCTATTGGTGTCTGTGCAGAGACCCACTGTGCTTGAGGAAATTCAACAGGCTCTCTCCAGATCCTTTTCCAGAAGGAGAAGGCGAAAAGCCCCTATTTCCCCTCCAACATCCCCATTAAGGGCTTAGAGACAGACCAGAAATTCTTGGTGCTGTGAAATGAAGTTGGAAAACCTTTCTGCCTTCCTTAGCGCACACCTAGAACCTAGCAGTGCTCCCAGAACTCGTATTTTACTTTTTTTTGGTCTCTCTTTTAAATGCACTCTTGGAAACCTATTGGGAGAAGACCCCAATTTAATGTACAACATTAGGATAAGCTACTGCAACAACTCTCCATCCTGGCTGCACCTTCACCTCCAGTCCCAGATCTCCTATGCAGGATGTGCTGAGGCAGCCCGCGCTCCTCTCCAGTGAAACGGCATGGAGTCCTTTCCTTGGGTGGTCAGTTCTGAGACCTCACAGTCTCCATCAAGCATGCTAATAAAGTTTTCAGCAGCTGGGTGTATGATGGTCTATCAAGCACCACCACAAAGCAAAGCGTTCTGCACAGCAGCATTCACTCATTGCTAACTCATCTCTGCCTTCTAACTGCACAGCCCTTTTGGCCCCTTCTGGAAATGACACAATATCTAACTGTGCCAAAAAATCAGTGCAGTGCCACTGTGCAGTGCCACAGGCTTACATCAGCATGACCCTTGGCACTTTGGCTATTACCCAGGAAGTAACACCAGCTTCCCCCAGCCCAGGTTCTGCCATGACAGGAAGCTATGGCACGAAGCACCAGGAGAGGCAGAGAAGCAGGCCTCAAAACAAGGGTGCTCAGAGACCCAAGTAGGCCTCTTGCATGCACCAAGTTGTACCAAAAACTCGATGAGAAATATCAGACAGTCATAAAGGTCGCAGATGGAGGAGATAAAATGTGCTCAGTGAGATCTCTGCAGCCCCAAAGCACACCACACAGTGCACATATCCACACTGACACGGAAGGGAAGGAATAACTGAATTCCTTGGGTCATGGAGTAAAGCACTGGAACAATATTGCTCCATCATATGCTGCTAACATGCCTTGGCACCACAGGACTTCCAGTCCAAACTGCAGACATATCTCTGGTGGAAAAGATGAAGGCAGAAGCAAAAGAACAAGGAGGAATTGTCAGGTCTTGTCATGACAGGACAAGGGGCAATGGGTTTGAACTGGCAGAGGGGAGATTTAGATTGGATGTCAGGAGGAAGGTCTTTGCAGTGAGGGTGGTGAGGCACTGGCACAGATTGCTCAGGGAGGTTGTAGCTGCTCCCTCCCTGGAGGTGTTGAAGGGCAGGTTGGAGGAGGCCTTGAGGGAGTTGTACTAGTGGAAGGTGTCCCTGCCTATGGCATGGGGTTGGAACTAGATGCTCCTTGAGGTCCCTTCCAACCTTACCATTCTGTGATTTTATGAATTACAGTAGAGGGGAAGCCCAGAGGGAAATGTGCACACCAGAACCACCACTGCATACTAGGCAGTAGGATCCCCCTGCCATGGGATGGTGCAAAGGGCTGTGCTTTTTCACTGGCCACGACCTCTGTGTTGGAGAAGCAAAGGCTGTGGGGAGGAGGATTGCACAGTCCCCTTGTGCACTGCAGGGCGGGTGTCCGCAGCCTGCTTCTGCTTGGCACACAGCCGTGCTGGCGCAGGGCAGGCCAGTTGGCATAGGCAGGCTGTATCCCAGGGAGCTCTGCCAGAGAGCCAAAGGTGAGTGGTTGAAGTGTGGTCTGTAATTAAGCTTTTCTCCGCTGTATGCTATCTTGAAGAATGCATCAAGATCACCAAGTGAGAAAAGCCAAGGAGCTCTGAAAGGATGAACTTTTGTTTTTCATATGCACCAGGGAGTTATCTACACACATTTTCCAACTGAGATTTGGGTACCTGGTAAAGCAAACCCACTAGAATTCACCTAGGTGGCAGCAGACAAAGCCTTCCTTATACCTGAGAGAACTGAAGCAACACCTGAATTGAGAGCTACAGCTTTGCCTCAGGGGTCACAGCGCAGTCCCTCAGAGCTGACCTTGACCTACAGCTTCTGGAGAGCAGTTTTGTTAACACTCAGCCTCTGCAAAACCAAGAATAACTGCCCGGTAGGGATTTAGAAATAGTAATTTGATGCTGAACTGCCATCAGACAACAATGCTATTTCGACACAAGGGAACGTGGGCTGGGATTGAGGCAGCGCCCAGGAACGCGCCGGTGGCCGGGCACACCACCCGGGCTCAACAGCTCCAGGGCCAGGGGGTTGTTAGAGGCTGGCTATTGACATTTCAAACAGTGAACACTTACTGTACTGATCAAAATTTATATTTGCTCTGTGCAGGCAGCAGGCTCAAGCATCAAAGCTTCTGTTTCAGCACTGTGCCAAAACCCATAAAAGTTTAAGGCTCGACCAAGCATTGATTTAGCACTAAAGCCTGGGCTCTGGGGACCACTGAATAGTTGGATTAAATAAACACTTTAAAAATACCTCTAGTGCTACTAATAAAAGCTGGGACTAAAGAAATGCATAGGTGAACCCTTGTCTGCCAAGAAGGGGGTTATTTTCATATGTACAATGACTACATTTACATTGGGGAAAATGCTTTCTAAAATAGCTGTAACAACAAAAGCATTCACTGTGAAATCAACGTGCTAAATGCAGGCATTTTAAGACACAGGTAAAAATAATTCTATTTGATGCTTGTTAACAGGGTTCAAGGGTCCTGTCAACACTTCCTGGCTCTTTTACAGAGAGGGAAGGGGAGGAAAGATCAGAAGTTAAGTAGGAGAATGTGAGCTATGGCAGCATCCTCATGTGGATGCTTCATCTTAAACATCAGGCTGGATGAGGCCTTTAGCACACCTGGTCTAGTGGAAGCTGTCTCTGCCCATGGCAGGGGGTTGGAACTAGATGATTTTTAAGGTCCCTTCCAACCCAAACCATTCTCTGACCTATGGCTCCCAGCACAGCTTTGATGTTTCAAAGGTTCAAAAGACCCAAAACCAGAGCTATTTTTGATGATAAATTCACCCAAGCTTTTGATCAGGCTGATGGAGGTGTTAGCTAAATGGCACAACAGCATACCTATGAGCTGCTTGACAGCCCAAGCTTGGGCTGACCAGGACACGTAGGGTACGTGGCTTCTCTTCTCTTCCCTCCTCACCTAAGCACAGCCCTATCAGCAGTACATCTCCAAGAGCAGAAAGATCAGAAAGAGAACTGGAAATGCTCACAACTCCATCTATGCTTTCACTCTATCATCCATTGTTCCTAAACTTGTTGTCTTGGAGCCCTGTGATTACCCAGAAATAAAAGTTAGCTGATGGATAGTATTGAGAACTCTGGAAGCAGTTCTGCTGGGAGCAAAGCCTAGCAGAAATGACAGTGTGCATGTTTCCAGACTTACAGGGAGGTTTAAATAAAGTATATAAAGTAATGAATAAACCTGCTTGAGGCTAAAAAATATAGTCTCCTCATTACACACGTGGGATTCTCAGACAATCATAGAATCATAGAATGGCAAGGTTGGAAGGGACCTCAAGGACCATCTAGTTCCAACCCCCTGCCATAGGCAGGGACACCTCCCACTAGCACAGCTCACTCAAGGCCTCATCCAACCTCGCCTTGAACACCTCCAGGGAAGGAGCAGCCACAGCCTCCCTGGGTAACCTGTGCCAGTGTCTCACCACCCTCACTGCAAACAACTTCCTCCTAACATCCAGTCTAAATCTCCCCTCTGCCACTTCAAACCCATTGCCCCTTGTCCTGGCATTACAAGACCTTGTCAATAGTCCCTCCCCAGCCTTCCTGTAGGTCCTCTTCAGATCCTGGAAGGCTACTCTAAGGTCTCCTGGAAGCCTTCTCTTCTTCAGGCTGCAGAGCCCCAGCTCTTGTAGCTTGTCTTCATAGGAGAGCTGCTTCAGCCCTCTGATCATACTCGCTGCCCTCCTCTGGACCCACTCCAACAGTTCCATGTCCTTTCTGTGCTGGGGGCTCCAAAACTGCACACAGGACTCCAGGTGGGTTCTGCGGAGAGCAGAGTAAAGGGGGAGAATCCCCTCCCTTGCCCTGCTGGCCACACTTCTCTTGCTGCAGCCCAGCACACAGTTGCTGTCTGGGCTCATGTGCACACTGCAGGCTCATGGTGAGCTTTTCATCAGGTCAGACCCCCAGGGCCTTGGAGGGTCCAGTGCTAGGACAGCTGCCCCAAGGAGCAACTCCGAGAGGGCAGCTTGGACGTGGAGGGGGAGGGCTGCTGTACACTGCACTGCTTGGGATCATCTGGCTGAGTGGCATGGTCTAGTCCATCTGGAAAGAATAACTAACTATACTCCACCTCTACTTATGTCTAATTTTAACAGCAAATTTCCTAGGATATAAAACATGATCTGTTACCAGCCAGGCTCTAGCGCTAGCGAATGTCAATGAGCACTGTGTTACCCCAGTGCTAAACCTTTTTGAAGGCCTCCATGTAGTGCTTTGCATTTAATGAACAGATCAGGTAGGCTCTTCTTGACTAGGGCATTTTACACAGTGAGATTGCAAAATATGCCTCTCAGGAATTTCTCACCTGTCCAAAAAAATATCCTGTTTAACACCAACAGACTGAAAAAGACCCCCCAAAGACTTGATTAAAACAAGTCATAGCCTTGCTACAGTGAAAACCAAGTTTGAGGTTGGGCCACAGAGGTTCTCTCATGGCTCTATGACTGAAAAGAAGTGTAATCAAAAAAGTACTGATACATAACCTGATAGAGCTACCAAAAAGCCTAACAAAACTTCACTGCAATTTGTTCTACCTCATTGTAATACTCATTGTAATTGTTTTCTCATTGTAATACTCACTGGCTGACAAAACCACTTGGTGTCCTCTTGGTTAATATTCCTCAGAGCTCCCCTGTGTTGTACCGCCAGTACCAACCTGGGACATAGAATCATAGAATGGTAAGGTTGGAAGGGACATCAAGGATCACCTCAAGGTCACACTTTGAGTACTGTGTCCAGTTCTGGGCCCCTCCATTGAAGAAGGACATTGAGGTGCTTGAGCATGTCCAGAGAAGGGCAACGAGGCTGGGGAGAGGCCTCCAGCACAGCCCTGTGGAGAGAGGCTGAGGGAGCTGGGATTGGTTAGCCTGGAGAAGAGGAGGCTCAGGGGAGACCTTCTTGCTGTCTCCAGCTACCTGAAGGGTGGTTGTAGNGTTCCAACCCCCATGGAAGATCTGTCTCATCTAAGAAGCTGTAACAGGGCTGAGACCTGCTAGAACCTACCTGTGTAGGTACCCATGTGCCTCCACTCCAACATTACTTTATTTCACCTTTTCTTCCCTGCTGACAAATAGATTAAAATTCTTTCCTACTACTTATCTTTCATTATTTTTAACAACTTCCAGGGCATGAACAAGCGATTAGCAAAGAAAGCTGATGGAGAGCAA
The DNA here is from genome assembly GCA_013396675.1 of Eubucco bourcierii. Taxonomy (NCBI): domain Eukaryota; kingdom Metazoa; phylum Chordata; class Aves; order Piciformes; family Ramphastidae; genus Eubucco; species Eubucco bourcierii. The sequence goes on from VWZE01002914.1 coordinate 50,287, forward strand.
GCAAAAGGCAAAGGCAAATAAGGCCACAAAGTACAATTCAAAAATGATGGCTACTCCTGCCCTCATTAGTAAACAACTGGGTTACTTACAGTCCAAACACACTGGGAGTTGGGGAGATGCTGGACTGAATGCCCTGCAAAGTGGAAATTACAGTAATCAAACCTCGTGGTCTAAAAGACCAGGGCTGCTCCTAGTAGCTCACTGTGGGACACAAAAGAGCTTACCACAGCCTACGCAAACTTCACAACAAAACCCAAACCCACCAGCATCCAAATCCTTTGATGTCACATAGCATGCAGCAACTTTCCAGACAAAGTATGGGATCAAAATCTTCCTAAGGCTTGCTAAGGCTGCCAGATCAATGAACTACCCCTGAGCTTCCATTCTTGCTAGGAAAGAGAGCAGCTGATGGAGCTCCTTTCTCCTACACCACTCTTACCCCATGCAGGATTCCCTTGTCTGAAGAGAAATGTGCTTTGAAATTTTTCAGCTCAACTCTACCAGAGAACCTTTGCATTCTACACAGGTGAAAATAAAACACTGTTGTGAACAGTCAAGAGCCACAAAATCCATCTTCTGTTTCCAAATGACCTATCCACCAAGCTTCGTGCATATGAACAGAGGGCCTTGGGTGATGTTTTCCTACATGCTGCACCAGACCCTTTAATGACACACAAGCACACCCTAGGGCCCTTTGCTTTCTAAGCAGCAGGAGGACAGAGCTGCATTATCAGCTGAGCCTTCTAATCATCAGTGCAGCCCTTGGTAGCAATGGTGGCACCTGTCAGCCTTGCATAAATGCAATGAGAAACCCTTTCTAGGAGCAAATGTCTACAGCAGGGAATCCCTGGTATCTAGGCAGGATTCAGGTAGCAAAACAACGTTGTTTTCATTAGGCAAGCAGATGAGGAAACATCTATGAATAAGGAAATCTGGAGTCAGCCCATAGCAGCAAATCCGTTCCTAACATTTAACTCTAAGAATAATTTTAAGCAGAAATATCCTTTAGAAGACATTTACTCCTAGTTTGCTATCTCCCTTTCATGTCCCTTAGGTGACATGCAAGACTTCTCTTAATACACATTTTAAATCCCACGACCAAAGACAACTTCTGAAAACTTCACTGCTGAAGGCTACAGTTAAAGCATTCCTGTTCTCCAATTTCCCCATTTCTGCAAAGTTCTGAGACACCTGGGGTGGCTTGGTACCAATTGGCTTCTGGTTTTGGTTACTGGCAAAAAAAACCCATCAGCCTTTGCTTTTCAGAGCACTGATCTTGGAGTGCAGAATGATGCTGCAGCTTGGATGTGAGGTTTTCTGTAATCATGTGAGGGACGGGAGATCACTTTAATTGCAGCATTAAACACCCATCTGAGTTCCAAACTGCTGATTCAATCTGGAGGATGTAGCTTGCTGGAAAGAGCCAGGACAGAAAGGTGAGATGAGTTCCTGAGCAACTAAAGAGCCAGGACAGAAAGGTGAGATGAGTTCCTGAGCAACTAAAGAGCCAGGACAGAAAGGTGAGATGAGTTCCTGAGGAACCGAAGAGCCAGGACAGAAAGGTGAGATGAGTTCCTGAGCAACTAAAGAGCCAGGACAGAAAGGTAAGATGAGGTCCTGAGGAGCTGAAGAGCCAGGACAGAAAGGTGAGATGAGCTCCTGAGCAATTAAAGAGCCAGGACAGAAAGGTGAGATGAGTTTCTGAAGCAGCAGTGGCAGTGTCACAAGAGCAGGGCTGCAGGTGGAGATTTAACCCCAGCCACAGGCACCCGAATGGGATCCTTTGGCTGTGGAAACTTAGCTGTGTGTTTGTGCATCACTGACCTTGTGAACCACACTGCCTGTCACACTCAGCAGATTGTCCCAACCCAGAACAGCTTTCCTCACTAGAAGAGCAGCACAGCTGTGCAGAGATCTGCTATTTTATAAAGCTACAGAAGAAAAGAGTTAACTACACAAATAGTGAAGTTAATGCTTCATGAGAACTACTCCAGCAGGGACCACAAGGCTACCAAACACCTAAATAGAGAAGAACTATCAAAATTAGCCCTTGGGGCATATGTTTTGTACCCTGTTTTTTAAAATAAGTTTCTTTTTCTCAGTTCACTCACAGTAGGCTCCTTCTGCCAGCATACAAGCGCTTTGTAACATAAGCATGCAGCATCTCAAGAAGAGAATCAGTGTGCTTCTCTGCCTCAGCTTCTCTAGTCCTATCCTCAAGCCCACAGCAGCCACATCCCTGAGCTGACAGAGAGCTGGACTAAAGTTATGCTTTGTGTGAAAAGGAAAGAGCAGGCAAACATCTGGAAACGTTGTTCATTAACCTGAGTGCTTCACAACTACCACATCTCCTTGTGGTTGAGCTGCACCTTCTCTCTAACTTGGGATTTATTGCTCTGGAAGCACTTGGGTGTTGGTGTACTTAGTGGCTGACAGGGGGTTCTGTTTTTCTGAGGGGTACTATTAAATCTGAGCCTCTTTTCTGGTACAAAGCTCCCAATACCACTGTCACATTTGGACACTTTCAGGTCTGTTGGGAACATCTCCTTGCATGAAGACAGCCATCGTGTTTTGAGGATCTCTGCTCACTCCAGTGTGCAGCAGACCTCATCCATGTTGGCTCCTCATCCATGTCCCAACCTCCCCTTTTCCTCACAACCCCTTCTCCTTCCCCGCTGCCCCCCTTAGCAGCAAGAGGCCCCAGCACAGTTTTACCAGACCCCTATGCCCCCCCTAGCACCCATCAGTACCTCATTTCCATTTTCCCTCCCCTTTTTGGAGCACACTCAGTCATTTGGAACAAACTAAAGCATCTTCTTCACCCTGTGGAAGCCAGGGGTTGAGTGCAGACAGGGCCCCTTTCCCTGTTTGCCTCTGCAGAAAAGCCTGGAACAGAAAGGGGCATACCTCAGCAGGGGCAAAAGCAGCTAAACCTTCATGGAAGTGTTGGAGCCAGTCCAGAGGAGGCCACCAAGATGCTGAGAGAGCTGCAGCAGCTCTGCTGTGAGGACAGGCTGAGAGAGTTGGGCTCTGCAGCCTGGAGAAGAGAAGGCTTCCAGGAGACCTTAGAGTAGCCTTCCAGGATCTGAAGGGGGCTCCAGGAAGGCTGGGGAGGGACTATTGACAAGGTCTTGCAATGCCAGGACAAGGGGCAATGGGTTTGAAGTGGTAGAGGGGAGATTGAGACTGGATGTTAGGAGGAAATTGTTTGCAGTGAGGGTGGTGAGGCACTGGCACAGGTTGCCTAGGGAGGTTGTGGCTGCTCCCTCCCTGGAGGTGTTGAAGGCCAGGTTGGAGGAGGCCTTGAGTGGAGGTGTCCCTGCCTATGGCAAGGTGTTGGAACTAGATGACCCTTGAGGTCCCTTCCAACCTTACCATTCTATGATTCTATGATTCATGACAACAGCCCCTCGGTGCTACCCCAGTGCTAAATACCCCAGCAGACTCACAGCTCTCCCCACAACAGGCAGTACAGGCCACCTCTCCAGTGGTGGGAAATGACAGCAGAAGCAAGGAAAGGTCTCTCTGGTGTCACCAACACTGACCTCCAAGCCACCCCATTCCTACCCCGTTTCCATTCACTTACTGAAGCCCTTGAACACAGCTTGCTGGAGAGGGGACAAACAAGTTTCTTTCAGAAATGGCAACGTCACAATCCTTCTGACTTGCAAAAAAACAACAGAAAAATCACCATCAGATATGTTTGTGCAGTAAGTTCATTCTTCCTTTTTTATAAAGCCACAAGAGATATAAAATATAGAACATCCAAGGACCACATGAAAAGGATGTCTGGATCTGTTAAAACATAAAGAAGGTTCTACCAGCCAAGGGCAAAAGTTTAGTAACAATAAAAGTGTCTTCATGGTTGATTTTTTGTTGGTTTTCTTTTCTTTTCTTTTTTCTTTTTTTTTTTAATGCACAGAGAGAAGAAAAGAGTTTGTGGTCATGTTTTCCAGCTTTATGTATATTTGTCTATCATTTTAATATAAACAGGGTGTATTTATAAAGCCTGAAGAAATGGGAAACAGACTCACTGGTTTCTAAACACCAAGAATCCTCTTGAAGGATGATAAGCAATTAAAAAGGAAAGTCAGTCAAACTTTTACGACACTTCTGACCAAGGGTTTTATTTTTATTGCACAAAATCCAAAGTGACAACAACAGATATATACAGTAGCAGCACCCACCCGGCCTTCTGTTGTGAGAGGCCTGCCAGAATTCCCAGTGAAATCCCACTTCTGAGAGGAAAACAATGCTTGAATTCACGTAGCCTTTGACAGCAGAGTTCCCAGCCCTTCTGAAGGCACTCATGCACGCAGGGAAGCCCATGGAAAGGGATAGGCATGTAGAATCATAGAATCATAGAATGGTAAGGTTGGAAGGGACCTCAAGGATCATCTAGTTCCAACCCCCTGCCATAGGCAGGGACACTTCCCACTCAAGGCCTCCTCCAACCTGACCTTCAACACCTCCAGGGAGGGAGCAGCCACAACCTCCATGGGCAACCTATGCCAGTGTCTCACCACCCTCACTGCAAACAACTTCCTCCTAACATCCAGTCTAAATCTCCCCTCTGCCACTTCAAACCCATTGCCCCTTGTCCTGGCATTGCAAGCCCTTGTCAATAGACCCTCCCCAGCCTTCCTGTAGCCCCCTTCAGATCCTGGAAGGCTACTCTAAGGTCTCCTGGAAGCCTTCTGTTTTCCAGGCTGCAGAGCCCCAGCTCTCTCAGCCTGTCCTCACAGCAGAGCTGCTGCAGCCCTCTCAGCATCTTGGTGGCCTCCTCTGGACCCTCTCCAACACTTCCATCTCCTTCCTATGCTGGGGGCTCCAGAACTGCACCCAGGACTCCAGGTGGGGTCTGAGGAGGGCAGAGTAAAGGGGCAGAATCCCCTCCCTTGCCCTGCTG
>VWZE01002915.1:4824-49126 GCA_013396675.1 Eubucco bourcierii
GGTTTGCCTTATGTGTAAGGTGAATTAGGAGGATTGGCCAGGAGAGTTAGAAGAAAAGTGGTTAGTGAAAATTAATCGGCAGAGGAGCCAGAGCCAGAAGCTGCTAGACCACCCAAGCAGCTGCTCTCCCAGTAAGCAACAGAGACTGACCTTATCGATATTTTGGTTATTATTTGGTTATAATTCTTCAGCAAGTATATGAGTGAAGTAGACATCACCATGTTTTCCTTTCACAGTCTATAGTGTAATTTTCTTTATTAAAATATTCCAATTAGCCTCAAACCAGCACAAGGGATGAGGCTTCCACCATCTCCTTGCACAACCTGTTCCAGTCTCTCACCACCCTCATGGTAAAGAACTTCTTCCTAACATCCAATCTGAATCTACCCACTTTTAGTTTTGCTCCACTTCCCCGAGTCCTATCACTATCTGACATCCTACATAAACTCTCCCCAGCTTCCTTGTAGCCCACTTCAGATACTGGAAGGCAACAATAAAGTCTTCTCGGAGCCTTCTCTTCTCCAAACTGAATTACCCCAAATACTCTCAGCTTGCCCTCATTGGAGAGGAGCTCCAGCCCCATTTCCATAATTTTTATAAAAGCCAACTATAGAGGTCAAGCACTCTTACAAACTCCAGCTCAAGCATTATCTAACCCAGCAACAAATTATACTTTACCTAAACACACAGCATAAAACCTTTTTGTGATTTGCTAAACCTGATGATTAAAGCGCGCAGCAAGAATAGATATAAACAGCAAAACTCCACCCCTAAAAGATCAAATACAAGATTAGTGTAGAGCAAGAACATAAACTTTAAGCCTTCATATGAAGCAGGATATTTCACAACTGACTTCTAATACAGCAGTGCAAGATGAATGGTTTGCTTTTCCCTTAATACTCAATAAACTAGAAGGATGGTAGTATGTATTAAACAGTTATTATGGCACTTAGTATTTTAAGTTAAAAGGGTATCTTTGAAATGATAGCTAGGTATTGTTTGAAAATATTTTGGCACTGGCACAGAATCTGCAAAGAATAGCCCAAGCTTTAACTTAATTATCCTTTTACAAGAATTGTGGTTTGAGCAAATACAACAGCTTCATAAACATAATAATCACTAAGCGTAATAGCCTTTGGCAATAATGTTCCAAAGCAAGTTTGAGTAATCCAAGATAAACCATGCCTCCTATTATTTCTCTCTCTACTTCTGCAGTTAATAGAAAATTCAAAACCAAATGAAAATGCTGTGTCTCAGGCTGGGCAAGGAAACAAAACACAATCTGCTGTCACAGGAACATATTACAGCCAGCAACAGCTGAATTGGTCAGCAAGAATATGTTAGAGAAACTGCAATTCAACGACAAAATTTGCAGCAGCTATATTACATTCTGGAAGAGAAACAGAAGGGAACAGAAGAAAATCTAGATGCAGTTAGACAATCAACATGAAGTAATCACATTAAGCCCTTTCAATCCAGATACTCTGCCCTTTTATTGCCATCTCTTTGAAAAACACCTCAAAAGGAAAGCACAGAAGCCCCTTAGCTCTGTCTAACAACACTGCAGATATTTTGGAAGTAGTTTAGAACCAAGGAACAGGGTAACTAGTTACTACTAAGGCAGCAAAACACTGATTCAAATTCTGTATGTAATAGGTGATACTAGGATAAACCAAATCAATACATAATATTCCAAAAATCATGCCTCTTCCTAACTGATTTCTAGTCTTCTTTCTTTATCACTTCCCACACTCATGCACTACCTTAATTTACCTTGCCCAGTTCCTACAGCTTCTGTTTAATCCCATCAACCTTTAGGCTGCTCATCCATATGAAACAACAATTTTCCACAGGTCCAGTTCTACATCTGAATTGGATGAACTCTCTGCAAAAGCTGATCACTACAATACACTAATAATTTATTAATAACTCTAAAGATGACAGCTGCTTTGATATTGTTATGATGATGATATGATATTGTACTTTGATATGATTCAAAGTAATTTCTTTAACACTGAATACTTCAAATATTATTAACCTAACATCTATACACTCCTTCATACATTCCAACTCATTTCTAGTGACTATCTGAATACAGAGATGAATTTCTGTACATTACCATCTATATTATAGTAAGAGAAAACTGTTTTCATTTAGAAGTCAATACTGCTTAACAAGCTATGTGGAAAACAACTAGAGAATCAAGAACACTCTGCAAAGCATGTGTGTTGATGTTGATTTCACAGGATCACAGGATGTTAGGGGTTGGAAGGGACCTCTGGAGGTCTTCAAGTCCAATCCCCCCTGCCAGTGGAAGGCCACAGAATCTAGCACAGTTCACACAGGAACACATCCAGACAGGGCTGGAAAGGTTCCAGAGAAGGAGACTCCACAACCTCTCTGGGCAGCCTGTGCCAGGCATCTGTCACCCTTACACTCAAGAAGTTCTTTCTCATGTTGAGGTGGAACTGAACTGTGCTGGACTTTCCATCCCTTGCCCCTTGTCCTATGCCAGGGCACAAGTGAACAGAGGTTGTACCTGTCCCTCCCTTCCTGACCCCCAGCCCTCATCTATTTCTATTCATTGCTCAGATCACCTCTCAGCCTCCGCAGACTAAGCAGCCCCAGGGCTCTCAGCCTTTCCTCATCAGGCAGTGCTCCAGTCCCTTCAGCACCCTTGTAGCCCTCCCTTGGGCTGGATGCAGTATTCCAGGTGGGATCTCACTAGGGCAGAGTAGAAGGGGAGAAGAACATCCCTTGATCTGCTGGACAGTCTTCTTAATGCACCTCAGGCCTTCTTAATCCCAAGGGCACATTGCTGTCCCATAGAGAACTTATCCACCAGGACTCCCAGGTCCTTCTCCAGAGGGCTGTTGTCTAGCAGATCACCTTCTAACCTGTACTGTCAGGCTCTGCTCAGTAAAGCCCAATGACAGGACAAGGAGCACCAGGTTTTCCATGAAAACATGGAAACTTTTTTTTCATTGTGAGGGTGGTGGAACACTGGAAGAGGCTGCCCAGGAGTGTTGTAAAGTCTTCCTTTTCTGGAGATATTCAAGAGCTGCCTGGATGTGTAACTGTGTGATCTGCTCTAGGTGATGCTGCTCTGGCAAGGGGGTTGGACTGGATAAGCTTTCCAGGTCCCTTACAACACCTAACATTCTGTGATTCTGTGGTGCAGTTTCTTATTCCCTCCCAAGTGGAGGACTCCACAGTTATCATTGTTGTACCTCTTTAAGTTCCTCTCTGCCCAGCTCTCCAGTCTAAGTCTTGCTGAATGGTCTCCCAGTTTCAAATCATCAGCAAAGTTGCTGAGCAGACTCTGTCTGTCTGTCCCCTCACTGATGTCATTGATAAAGATGTCAAAGAGGACTGGACCCAGCACTGGTCCCTGGGGGACTCCACTTTACAGTTGTAACTTTCCTTGGAAAGGAGAGGCGATCTTTAATTTACACTATTTCAATCACCCTACATACACCTATAACATCAGAAGTTAGCGGGCAGCAAAAGGCAGGGTAGAAGAGGGGAAAACAAAACAAAACAAAACAAAACACCAGAGCTGGAAAACTTTTAAATAACACACGATGGAACCACAGCCAGGTTCTATTCGTCCCCTGTTCCTGCTGTGCCAATAACTGAAAGCCTGTGGTATGCTGCAAGGAGAGCTGCTGTGAAGTTATAAAACCTAGCTAGCACTGCAAACTGATGCCATTTCTTCTGCTGGAGAGACAGTGACTGTTGCAGGCAGTCCCATCACATCAGCCTGTTTCAAACAGGATCATGATCATAAGCATGTAATTAGCCCTAGTGGTGTAATTTTTACATTACTCAATCAGAAATGTATTAATTCTTGGCTGCCAAGGTGGTATTTTGTCTAAACTAGGGCCAAGCTAGACAGAAGACAGTTATATAGGTATGGAATACAGTTATATAGGCATGGAATTTGTGCAAATATTTCCTGTCGACCAAAAATCCAAAGACTGAGGGAATTTCCCCTGAATTTAAAAAATATAAATAATAAAAATTAATATGCCGATATATTAATAATTCATTATTAATATACAGTTATTAATATCTCTTCACAGTCAGGTTTGATGGAGTCACTGCAACTTGGTCTAGCTGGGGATGCCCCTGTTGACTGCAGAGGGGTTGAACTAGATGACTCCTGGAGATCCCTTCCAACTTAGTGCCTTCCATGCTTCTATTCTATGATTCTCTTAAAGCAAATGACCAAAAAACCACTGCCAGGCATAGGATAATATGATTTACAAATAAGTCCATCATGCATGTACAAGATGATTGTGCAAAGCAAACTGTAGAAAAAAGTCTGCTCCAAGCTATGTTGCCTCTGGTTTTGAGTTAAAAGGAAGAAAAAAACCCAAAACAAAAACCAAACAAAAAGATAACACACACACACACCCTACTGACATTCAGTTCAACTGTTAATACTTCACCCAAGCTGGGAAAAACTGAGCCAATCAATCAACCTCAACATAGAAGAAGTGGGAGTGATCTACTCAACTGTGTTTCTGCACTGGCACAAAAAATTCAAGTCTCAGTAATAATCTATTTCTGTAGCGGTTTGTTTGGGTTTTTTTAATTTATTGTTTTTAAAGCACAAGTCCCTAGGTCCCAAATTACACATTATTTAACATCAGCAACACCACCAAACATAACTCCCATCCCTGGAGATGTTTAAGGTCAGGCTGGATGAGGCTCTAGACAGCCTGTTCTATGTGAGGTGTCCCTGCCCATGGGAGTAGGGGTGGAAATGGATGATCCTTGTGGTCCCTATCAATCCAGACCGACTCTAGAATTCTAGGATTCTACATAAAGATATTAAAAAACAAAAATAAACAAACAACCCCAGCCCACAAAACAACACCAAAAAAACCCAAACAAGTGGCATTTCTTTATCTCTATTTGGGAAGATTTTAGCACATAGCAAAAGAAACTCAGCTTCTAGGTTTCTGAGAATTTTACTCAATTTCCATTTTTGCAGTGGTTTTACTCTTATCAGTAGCACCCATATATACACAAATCCAGATCTGAAACTTAAAGCATACTTAAGTAAATTGTTGTTACTAGGGTTAGCCTACTATGGTTAGCTCTAACTCAGCAAGAAGCTTTTAACATACAAATTCCAACACCAAACGTCTTGGTAACACTTTTTGTTAGGTTTTCTTCAGCACTTTGCATTTGCATCTAAGACACAATATCTCCTTATTCTTTACTTTCTTACATATCCCTATGTATTCACAAAACTCCCTATAACCACTCACCTCAAAATAGTCCATTCATAATGTAAATGTATCAGTGATGTGACTTCACTGAAGGAGAGTTTGGTATTGGAATTAATTCCTAGAAAGTTTTCACAACAAATGGAAACCAAGATCTGTCTCTCCCAAATCACTAACAGTCAGTCCCACAGTATTTACTATTCAAAGTAATATGTAAAATACTTCTACTGTTCACCATACACTGTTAGGTTTTATTACTCCATGTCTCAAGCATTCTTCTGAGATGTTTCATTGTTTGTTCTAAAGCCAAGAATATAGAGGGCTTTCTGAAACTACAGTATCTTGGTGTAGCACATTGGAGAAGTAACATTTCATAGAGAACAAACCTAAACTCTAACTACTTATAAACCTCATTAATAGAGTTTTTCACTAAATCCTCCTTGGCTGACAAGGAATTTTTATATATTTCTTTATACAAGAGTTTACATTCTTCTCAGCTCCTGGGTTAACTCCAGTTTTTGACAACCAGAATGCTTGTATTGCTACAGACTAACGATGAAGCAGAACATGAAGCTGAAAGCACCCAAGTGATGGAAGAGAGATGATTTTCTTTCTCTAGAACAATGAATGCTAGCTGTCCCATCCCTATGCTACCCCCTCCCAAGAATTTTAGCTATTCATCAACAAAAAAAAGCTATGTTAACTTGCATAACTCCATCACAAGTGAAAAACAAAGCCCACATACATCTCTGTCACACATTTTTATGTGGGGCACTGGAAAGCAACACGAAGAAATATAACCTGCCAGTTCTGCAGATTTTCAACAAGGTTCAATAAGGAAGGAATAATAAACTATGTCAGTACAGGTTAGGAGGTGATCTTCTAGAGAGCAGCCCTGTGGAGAAGGACCTGGGAGTACTGGTGGATAAGCTCTCCATGGGACAGCAATGTGCCCTTAAGAGAAAGAAGGCCAACAGGATCCTGGGGTGCATCAAGAAGAGGGTGGCCAGCAGATAAAGGGAGGTTCTCTTTTCCTACTGCTCTGCCCAGGTAAGGCCCCACCTTGAATGCTGCATCCAGCTCTCAGTTCCCCAGTTGAAGAGTCCAATGGAGTGCTACAAGGAACAATAAGGGCTACAAGGATGCTGAAGGGACTGGAGCACTGCCTGAGGAAAGGCTGAGAGTCCTGGGGCTGCTTAGTCTGCAGAGAAGGCTGAGAGGGGATCTAAGTAACTGATCTAAATAGCTGAAGGCTGGGCATCAGGAAAAAAGTGACAGGGACAGCCTCTCCTCGCTTGTGCCCTGGCACAAGGGGCAAGGGATGGAAACTGCAGCACAGTTAAGTTTCACCTCAACACGAGGTGAACTTCTTGAGTGTAAGGGTGACAGAGCCCTGGCACAGGCTACCCAGAGAGGTTGTGGAGTCTCCTTCTCTGCAGCCTTTCCAGCCCTGTCTGGATATGTTCCTGTCCAACCTGTGCTGGATTCTCTGCTCCTGCTGTAGCAGGAAGGTTGGACTGGAAAATCTGTAGAGGTCTCTTCCAACCCTTAACATCCTGTGACCTGACTCCTTGATTAGAAAATTAGTCTTAATTCAAATATGTCTATTTTATTGGGAAAAAAAAAAAAGAGAACTCTAAGTAATCATAGAATCATAGAATGGTAAGGTTGGAAGGGACCTCAAGGATCATCTAGTTCCAACCCCCTGCCATAGGCAGGGACACCTCCCACTAGCACAGGTCACTCAAGGCCTCATCCAATCTGGCCTTGAACACATCCAGGGAGGGAGCATCCACAACCTCCCTGGGCAACCTGTTCCAGTGCCTCACCACCCTTACTGTAAAGAACTTCCTCCTAACATCTAGTCTAAATCTCCCCTCTGCCAGTTTAAGCCCATTATCCCTTGTCCTGTCATTGCAGGACCTTGTAAATAATCCTTCCCCAGCCTTCCTGTAGGCCCCCTTCAGATACTGGAAGGCTACTATCAGGTCCCCTCGAAGCCTTCTCTTCTCCAGGCTGAAGAGCCCCAACTCCCTCAGCCTGTCCTCATAGGAGAGCTGCTCCAGCCCTCTGATCATCTTTGTGGCCCTCCTCTGGACCCGCTCCAACACTTCCATGTCCTTCCTGTGCTGAGGGTTCCAGAACTGCACACAGTACTCCAGGTGGGGTCTGACGAGAGCAGAGTAAAGGGGCAGAATCACCTCCCTTGCTCTGCTGGCCACGCTTCTCTTGATGCAGCCTAGGACTCGGTTGGCTGTCTGGGCTGCATGTGCACACTGCAGGCTCATGTTGAGCTTTTCATCAACCCAGACTCCAAGGTCCTTTTCCTCAGGGCTACTCTCCAGCCATTCACCACCCAGCCTGTATTTGTGCTTGGGATTGTGCCTACCCAGGTGCAGGACCTTACACTTGGCCTTATTGAATTTCATCAGGTTGGCCTGGGCCCAACTCTCCAGCCTGTCCAGGTCCCTCTGGATGGCACCCCTGCCCTCTAGCAAGTCGACTGTGCCACACAGCTTGGTGTCATCTGCAAACTTGCTGAGGGTGCACTCCATTCCTCTGTCCATGTCACTGACAAAGATGTTAAACAGCACTGGTCCCAGCACTGACCCCTGAGGGACACCACTTGTCACTGGTCTCCAGGTGGACATTGTGCCCTTGATCACCACTCTCTGGGTTCGACCATCCAGCCAATTCCTTATCCAGTGAGTGGTCCATCCATCAAGTCTGTGTTTTTCCAGTTAATCAAGCACTACAACAGTTTCTAGAAAATGGTGTTAATTTCAAAACAATCAGGAACTAAATGTGTGGCACACTGAAAAAAATGCTTAACATTTTTGGTGCTAAACCCTAAAATTGCATCTTTTGTGTACAATATTAAAACCTATGTTTATGAGCACTTCATAAGAATGTAATGAACCATCATTAATGCACTGCTCACTTTTTCAGTCAGCAGAAGAGCACACTGATCTAAACTAACAGTACCACTGAAATCAGTTATCACAGACGAGCAGTTTGACATATCACACAACTAGCTAGTATCACCCTACTTAGCATCTCACAGTAGCTAACATTTCATAATTTATTAAGAGATTTCCCTGGAGCACACTGCTTATTGGTAAGTACTTCAGCCTGTTCCCAAAGCCTCAGCTGGAAAGGTTTCCTCATCTTCAGATACTGTCCTACTTTGAACTACAAAGACATCATCCTGTTCAGTATCGTTACTGATGATGTGGACAAGGGGATCGAGTCCAGCATCAGTAAGTTTGCAGATGACATCAAGTTAGGAGCAGCTGTGGATCTGTTGAAGGGTAGAAGGGCTCTGCAGAGGGACCTGGGCAAGCTGGATGGGTGGGCAGAGGCCAATGAGATGAGATTCAACAAGGCTAAGTGTAGGGTTCTACACTTCAGCCACAACAACCCCAAGCAGCCCTACAGGCTGGGGACAGAGTGGCTGGAGAGTAACCAGGCAGAAAAGGACCTGGGGGTGCTGGTAGAGAGTAGCTGAACATGAACCGGCAGTGTGCCCAGGGGGGCAGGAAAGCAAATGTCATCCTGGCCTGGATCAGGATCAGTGTGGCCAGTAGGACAAGAGAGGTTATTCAGCTGCTGTACTCAGCACTGATCAGGCCACAGCTTGAGTGCTGTGTCCAGTTCTGGACCTCTCAATTCACAAAAGATGTTGAGGTGCTTGAGCATGTCCAGAGAAGGGCACCAAGGGTGGTGAGAAGCCTGGAGCACAGCCCTGTGAGGGGAGGCTGAGGGAGCTGGGGGTGTGCAGCCTGCAGAAGAGAAGGCTCATGGGTGACCTCATTGCTGCCTGCAACTACCTGAAAGGAGGTTGTAGCCAGCTGGGGTTGATCTCTTCTCCCAGGCAACCAGCAACAAGGGGACACAGCCTCAGGTTGTGCCAAGGGAGGTATAGGCTGGATATTAGGAGGAAGTTCTTCACAGCAAGAGTGATTGGGAGGTGGTGAAGCTGCCATCCCTGGAGATGTTCAAGGAAAGCCTGTATGGGGCACTTAGTGCCATGGTCTAGTTGATTGGCTAGGGCTGGGTGATAGGTTGGACTGGATGAGTTTGGAAGCCTCTCCCAACCTGGTTGATTCTACGATTTTAAGATCTTTCCTAAGGAGATCTTATAACAAGTATATTCCAAACTGACCAGCATATGCTTAAGTTGAACCTTATTCTTCCTACATATCTAAGTTTTGTCACCTACGGCTCAGCAAAAAGTCAAAACACGAAGTAAAACCATGAATCAGGATCTAAATAAAGAGGCACTACTAAAAAACTGTGCTCCAATTATGAAGAGATAGAATACAGAGAGATATCAGAGGTGAGATATGAGCATAAAACTTCACTGCTTAGCAAGCAATTTATTTTTTCCCCGCATATTTGTAGCGGTGAACCCTTAAACTTCACAAATACTCAAAGCTGAACACGAATATTCACAGTTTGTCTCAGAGTAAATCAGAGGTGCTTATGTCCTTGGAGAGGGGAGATGTGACAAGGGACAGGCTCTAGTACAAGTGTTACTGATTGATTACAACATCAGCAATGAAGACTTCCCGGAAAAATGCTCAAGTGATATGGTATTTGCACAATCAAACCTCAAAAAAGGTAGTTTTCTTTTAAATGTCAGCCTGTTGACAATGTTAATCTACTTTTTACTTTGATGTGCAACTATTTTGGGGTTGTTCAGTTTGGAGAAAAGAAGGCTCCAAAATGACCTTATTATGGCCTTCCAGTATCTGAAGGGGACTTACAAGAAAGCTGGGGAGGAACTTTTTTAGGGTGTCAAGTAGTGATAGGACTAAGGGGGAGAGATCCAAGCTAGAGGAGGGGAGATTTAGATTGGATGTTAGGATGAAGTTCTCCAGCATGAGAGTGATGAGAGACTGGAACAGGTTGCTCAGGGAGGTGGTGGAAGCCGCATCCCTGGAAGCTTTTATGGTCAGGTTGGATATGGCTCTGAGCAATCTCATCTAGTGCCAGTGTCCCAGTCCATGGCAGGAGAGTTGAAACTGGTTGATCCTTGAGGTCACTTCCAACCTTGACAATTCTGTGAATTTTAAAACATCCTACTTAAAAATAGTATTTTATACCCGTTTAACAATCAGGATTTTGCATTACAGCTGACATAAATGCAAACTCTTCAAGAGAATTTAAATGTAGGAGATATACATGATGTTGTGCTCTACAGTACCAGTTTATTGGCACTTGACAAAACAAGGAACCTTGAAGCAGGAAGAAATAAATATTTATTAAGCAAATGTACTGACACTCATGGACTAAAACCATAGTAAAAGAAAACACATTTATGAAGGTCAGATGATCCACATTTGCTGTAGGCACAGAAAATCCAAGACAAATACCCTGAACTTTAGATTTTGAAGGCCACATTGTTGCACTTCCCTGGGAGAAATATTTTGAGACCCTAAGTGGCCATAAGTATCTTAAAATAATAATCATAATATACACTTCAAACCAAAGAGTCTCACAGAAACTGAAAACTAAGTTTCTGGTATATGTCATACTTCTGAGATAAAACAAACCTCACTCTAGAACTAAAGACCCAGAGGACAAGCTGAAAAAGCTCTCTCCACCTCTGTCATCAGAAAACGTTCTGGAATTAGGGGAGTGTGATGGTTTGGGAGTTCCCCACGCCCACACTTTGTAAAATGACCCAGACTAGAACTCAGTCGGTTGGAAGTTAAGGACTGAAGTTCTATTTACAGCTCAGAACAATGTACAGCAGAGATATACACTATATACAGGAATAGTTACAGAAATAGACAAGTTCAAGGTAATACAGAACACAACTCCTCTCCCAGAAATCAGAGACCCCAGGAGGGGCTCCCAACCACCCTTCCACCTTCTCCCCACCCCTATACCTTATCCCAAGGTTTGCCTTATGCGCAAGGTGAGTTTGGAGGATCGGCCACGGGGGTTAGAAGCAGAGTGGTTAGTGGCGATTAATCTGCAAAGAGGTGCCAGAAGCTAGACCGCCTGAGACACTGTGCCCGCAGAGAGAGACTAACTTATTTAATGTTTTGATTTCTTCTCATAAACATCTCAGCAAGCCTATGAGTGAAGTAGACATCACCATTGTTTCCTTTTCACAGCCTACAGTGTAGTTTTCTCTATTAAAATATTCAAATTAGCCTCAAACCAGCACAGGGAGGGAAGATGTAAGCACTGGGTATGAAAGATTCACTCACCTGTCTACCAAAAATTAGGAGCAGGCAGGGAGGAAAAAAAACAAATTAAAAAAAACTCTAACTATTGTGATTGGTTTACTTGCTCATTTTATTGCCAGCCAAAAAAACATTCAAGTAACAAGGAACCCACAAAAGAATAATTTTCTTAAAATAATTTAAAAAAAACAAAACCAAAAAGCAAACAGAAAAATAAACAAAAACAAACAAACCTTGTGACCCAAAGTTTCAAGAGACACAAAACTGTTTGAATTACTTGGTTTTCCTATTAAAAAAAAAAAGAAAACATTATATCTGTTAATATTAGCTTTAGTTCTGCAATAGGTATGGGACATGGCACTTAATATTATTTTCATTGACAGTTTAATTCAATTTTTGCCTCTTTGAAATAAAAGCTGCCACTTAAATTTGATTTGCCTCAAAAAGAAACCTGCCGAGTGCAGGGGGGGAAAAAAAAATTACCAACTGAAATCACATAAGATAATACAAGTTCACACAATCTGACACTGTACTGACACAGTAGGGTTTAAAGCATGCAACCTGTGCTCTTTGCAGAGACGTAACAGGACAGGTCCCTTCCAACCTCTAAGTTTCTGTGATATCCATGAAGAAAAGTTGGAGATGCAACAATTTTCTCTTGTAATAGCACATATAGCATAAAATTACATTAAAAAATGAGCTAAATCAAGTGAAAAACATGACATGAAATGAGTAAAGGCGGGTGAGATACAGATTTGAGTGCCAAGAATAGTGTGATACACAAACATGAGATGCAGGCGCTCCAGTTTAGAGATCAAGGTTTACCTTGATGAGGAAAACAAGCAGGCAGAGTACTGACTGTTAGTATCAGCTAGCACACAGAATCGCACACAGTATTAACCAGGTTGGAAAAGATCTTCGAGATCACCAAGTCCAATCCTTTACTCAACACCATCTAATCAACTAAACCACAGTGCTAAGCAGCACATCCAGATTTTTTTTTTACACACTTCCAGGGACAGTGACTCCACCACTTCCCAGGGCAGCCCATTCAAATGGCCAATCACTCTTTCACAGAATCACAGAACATTAGAAATTGGTAGTGACCTCCAGAGATCATCGAGTCCAACTCCCCTGCCAAAAGCAGTGTCCCCTAGGAAAATCCACACAGGAATGCATCCAAGTGCATTTGGAAAGTCTCCAGAGAAGGAGACTTCACAACTTCCCTAGGCAACCTGTTCCAGGGCTCTGTCACCCCCACTGTAAAGAAGTTTCTCCTCATGTGGAGGTGAAATCCCTTAGGGTTGTTCTGTGAAGAATTTTTTTCCTAACATCCAGCCTATACCTCCTCCAGCACAGTTTTCATATTTTAAAAAGGCTGCTGAGATAGAAATATCAGGAGAAGCGGGAGAAAGGTACTTCAGGTAGTCCAAATGACAGGTATAGGCCTAAAATTCATTTGTAAAGACAGAAAAGGAAAACTTGGTCTTGAAAACATTGTTTGGACAAGGAGTAAGAAGGGTATGAATAAAACATGACTGTGGATTCAAGTAGAAGGAGAAGAGGAAAAAAAAAGGAAAAAAAAAAAAAGAGGCTACTCCAAACAACTGCCTCGGGCAAGAGAGGATTATAGTGCTGTCAGCAGCATCGCAAACGACAAGCAAATGAGTTAAGTTTGAGAGAGATGATAATGGGTTCTGAGACGCTAGAATTGCTTATAAGAAATTGAAAGAAAAAAGAGGACTGAATGAATACACACAAGGCCATGAAACTCTACAAAGAAATGCAAGTAACCTAAATAAAGAAGACAGCATGCAAAAGATCCTGAAAGGAGGTTGTGGAGAGGACTGGTGCTGGTCTCTTCTAACAGCTAATTAGTGATAGAACAAGAGGGAATGGCCTCAAGCTGCCACTGGATAGCTTTAGACTAGACATTAGGATTTTTTTTTTCATGGAAAGTGGTCATTAGAATGGGCTGCCCAGGGAGGTGGTGGAGTCCCCAGGCCTGGAGGTGTTTCAGTGTGGTTTGACTGTGGTGCTTGGGGCTTATGGTTTAAGGTGCACCTTGTACAGTAGGGATATGGGTTGGGCTTGGTGATCCTGAGGGGCTTTGCCAACCTCAGTGTTTCTGTGATTGTGGGAAACCTCTCTGAATGTGGTACAGCTTAGAAGTAACGGGATGAGCATACAGAAGAGCGAAGATGCTTGCAACAAGCGGTACTACAAATGTCAAAGAGGGACAAGGCCGTGACAACCAGGCAAGTTTCCCTACATCCTATCTCCTCTTACTCTCAGAAAGCTGAAGTGACTTAGCTACACACTTTTCAAAGTGCAACTACACTTTGAAAGTGTAAGGTTTTTATTGTATCATTGTGTCACTTGATTGATGTATAACAACCACCACTTTCAACTGCAATTGTTGAGGTGAATTTAAAGCAAAAGTACATATTAACTAAAATCCAGAATCTAATCACACGTTTGAATCAGTTTGAGTTATTGAAAAACACAGGCAGGTATAAATAAAAGAATATCACGCCCTCTACTTCTAAAAGTTGGCTGCAAAGGTTAAATTTACAACATCAAGAGAAAAAAAAAAAAGTCCCCTTGTGTTCATAGAATCACAGAAGGTTAGGGGTTGGAAGTGACCTCAAAAGATTATCCAGTCCAATCCCCCTGCCAGAGCAGGAGCACCCAGAGCAGATCACACAAGAACACATCCAAGCAGCTCTTGAGTATCTCCAGAGAAGGAGACTCTACAAACTCCCTGGGCAGCCTATGCTAGGGTTTGGTCACCCTCACAGGGAAAAAACTTCCTCATGTTTCCATGGAACTTCCTATGCCTCAAATCCCACCCAGTGCCTCTCGTCCTGGCACTGGACATTACCCAGCAGAGCCTGACTCCAGCTTCTTGGCACTCACCTTTATATCTTTATAACCACTCCTGAGGTCACCCCCCAGGCTCCTTCACTCTAAGCAGCAGAGCCCCAGCTCCCTCAGGCTCTCCCCCTAAGGAAGATGTTCCACTCCCTTCAGTATTTTCATGGTTCTAGTAAGACTTCTCTTTTTAAGAAGTCTTACTGGAAAGAGACAACTGTGCTTTAAGGGAGTAATTCAAAGACATCAGGATTTAAAAACCTAAATACAACAAATGTTAAGATGTAGGAAGAGTCTTAACATACTTCCCTGAAGAAGCAGCCCTCCCTGTGTTTGCTTGGTATCTTAATTTGCCTTTAATTTCAAAACTCTGGGCTTGCCAAGAACTATTCCTTTCAAAACCTCAGGAATTCCATTACTAGTTTTAAGCAAAATTAAAGGAAAATAGAAGCATTCAACACATGGCAAAAGTATGCACAAAGTGTTTGTTGATACTCATAAATAGACTGAAAAATTTAGACATGTCTGAAGGATAACTGCTGCACAGTCAGCTCTGTTTTGCTTTGCAGCTAAGCAAAAAACTACTGCTGTTGTATCAGAAAAGCTCAGCATGAAGGTACATTGCTACCAAGATGGAACACAGTACTAGATCGTTCAGTTTTTTCTTTAAGTTTATATATAAACAAAAGGTTGTATTTCTGCAGGGGTTAAAACAAAAGAAAACAAAAAAAGTGGGAGTTTTCCCTTTAAAGCTATTGCTTCAACATCTCCATTTGGGAAAAGGGTGTCATCTTAAAGCATGGCAAAGCCACTCAAATCTCCATCCTGTCAAATACTTTGCAAGTCAGAGAATCACAAAAAACATACAGCTGGAAGAGACCTCAAAGCTCATCCAGTCCAACCTTTGACCCAATTCAGGGTCAGTCTAAACCATGGCCCTAAGCACCCATGTCCCTTTCAGCCCTGACAATTCTATAATTCTATCAAGTGCAACCTACTTTCGGATTTTATTTTTTTTTAATCACTGTTCAAAAAGATAGCAATAGCCAATACTGAACCTGAACCATTAGGGGAAACAAACACACACAAACAAACGAACAAAACCAACAAACAACAGTGGCAGGTCTAGTAACTATAGCTGATTCTGGAAGATGAGGTAAATTAAGGTGACCACCCAGCACAGACAGCTGTTGCAGCAATGACACCCAATCCAACAGCTTCACACTTGCAGTCATTCAAAGAACACAGTCCCTAACACAGATACCAGCACTTCTTCACTGACTGAGGGTTAGGCAAAATTGTTTAGGGATTATCCCTGACCACCTGAGAAGCGACAAGAAGCTTCTCGGCTTCTTCAGCTTACATGACAAGAGCTTCTCATCTTGCTGCCCTAGATGCAGATGTGAAAGTATTCCAGAAGAAATAAATGAAATTTAAAAACTCTTAAGAGAAAGGAAACAGTGAACAATCACAATGCCACTTCCACTAATTAGAAAAGAATGAATATAGTCAGTCCCAAACATGCAGTAATGAAATTTTATTGTATAAACATCAGAAATAAGTTATTAGTTCTTTTTATTAAAGCCAAGGGATGATTATTTCTGCTGTCATTTCAAGCCTGAGGGAAAAGCTGAAATTCTGGGAAAATCACATAGCCCAAATAAAGAGTGAGCTGAACTGTCATGATCATTGCCACCCTGCTGGAAGCAGTGAAGAAGAAAATCTAAGAGTGGGTTATACTTGAAGAATGTAAGACATACACACACACATTTATATGCACACACACTTACACGCACCTGGGTAGGCACAATCCCAAGCACAAATATAGACTGGGTGGTGAATGGCTGGAGAGTAGCCCTGAGAAAAGGACCTGGGGATCTGGGTTGATGAAAAGCTCAACATGAGCCTGCAGTGTGCACATGCAGCCCAGACAGCAACCCTGTGCTGGGCTGCATCAAGAGCAGTGTGGCCAGCAGGGCAAGGGAGGGGATTCTGCCCCTTTACTCTCCTGAGACCCAATCTGGAGTAGTGTGTACAGTTCTGGAGTCCCCAGCACAGGGAGGACATGGAAGTGTTGGAGAGGGTCCAGAGGAGGGCCATGGAGATGCTCAGAGGGCTGCAGCAGCTCTCCTATGAGGACAGGCTGAGAGAGTTGGGGTTCTTCAGTCTGGAGAAGAGAAGGCTTCGAGAAGACCTTATAGTAGCCTTCCAGTATCTGAAGGGGACCTACAGGAAGGCTGGGGAGGGACTATTGACAAGGTCTTATAATGACAGGACAAGGGGCAATGGGTTTAAACTGGCAGAGGGGAGATGTCAGAAGGAAGTTCTTTGCAGTGAGAGTTGTGAGACGCTGGAACAGGTTACCCAGGGAGGTTGTGGCTGCTCCCTCCCTGGAGGTGTTCAAGGCCAGGTTGGACGAGGCCTTGAGTGACCTGTACTTGTGGGAGATGTCCCTGCCTATGGCAGGGGGTTGGAACTAGATGATCCTTGAGGTCCCTTCCAACCTTACCATTCTATGACCTAACACTGCTCACATGGAAGGGACAAGAAGAAAAGATGATACTCAAAAGCAGGAAATTCAAAGCCTGGTAACATTAGCACTGCTGCTCTTCAACTTACACACAAGTAAAATATCAGAGGCTTACACTGTGTGAAATTACACAACAGCAGTTTTCAGCCAGCAGCTCCTCAAATAGCTTTGATAAAAAACAATCTTATTTGGTAGCAGACAAAAATAAAACCTAGTACATTTGTTTCAGATAACATCATCCAAAAGCTGTAGTTAAGTCACCTCTACCTGCAGAAGCTACTCCCCAGAGTTACTGATTGCCATCCAACCAAAAAGAGGTTATTACCCTGAGAGACTTGTAGCAGAATAAATCTTGTAGGAGCACACTAACCCACTTCAGGAAAAATTAATCGAAGTAACTGATCAGTGAAGCTATATAGAACTACTCCTCTCCATTTAATTGATGATTATGCCTAAATTAGCACACAACTGCATGCAGCTTCTTTGGCGGACAGGATCAGTTAAGAGTGGTAATCTATGGCAGAGCAGTAGAGACAAATGGTTGAGGGGCACAGCATCCACAGTGTTCACAGATGTTTGGGGGAGAAAAAAAAAGGGAACAGGAAAAAGTAAACAAACAAACAAACAAAAATGCCTATCCATATCCTTAATTATTGAGTACAGTTTCTGTAATTAGCCTAAAAGCTTTAAGACAGGTTTAGAGAACCACTAACCATTAACCAGTTACTGAAGAAGGAAAGTCACACAGAATCACAGGTTAGGGGCTGGAAGGGACTTCCAAATCTCATCCAGTCCAACCCTCTGGCAGAGTAGGAGCACCCAGAGCAGATCACAGGAACACATCCAGCCAGTTGTTGAATACCTCCAAAGAGGGAGACTCCATAACCCCCCTGGGCAGCCTGTTCCAGCATCACATACTGCCTCCTAAGAAACTCTCTGAAGTCCTATGTTATGTCTTAGGTTCACCTTATCATAGTTTTTTTCATTTAGGTATTTTTAATTTACATATTACTGCAAAATATTTTGCAGCTTTCTTAGTGGACACTGATTCCTATCTTTGCTGATTTTAGTCTTTTAAATTTAAAAAAAAAAAAAATATATATAGATAGATACTGAACAAATAGATACTGAACAAATTCATTGTTTTACAAATTTGATGGGTGAATAGCAGTTATAAACAGGAACATCTTTTTCCCATTCAGTACTGCTAAATGAAACAAGAGGTACTGAATAAAATCACTTAAAAAAAAAAAAAATTCAATTAGTCTATAGAAGGCCAGATTCTTCCCTCAAAATTCCTTCCAAGCACATCAAGAAATCAGAGACATACTGCCATGGATTAAAGTGCCTTAGATGTGGATACGTCCACGAGCCATAACTGAACAACATCTCCAAATCCTCAAGGCTATACAACTTTAACCTCCCTGAATTAGGTCAGTATCAAATACACTTTAAACTGGCACAATGTGTCACTGTCACCAAAAGAAACAGACACACCCTACTCCCCTCACCACTTGCTTCCACCCCCATCTTTGCGCCAGCTCAAATGTTTGTGCAGCAAACTGATCCAGCTTAAACCTAACTCTCCCCTCCCTGCCCCTCCCCCAAGTTAGTTCAAAACTCAACCCAGTTCACCACATAACCATACAAGTATTTGCGTGCACAAAGGAGGAAGCAGCAGAGCGGGGTGGAAACAAACAGGACCATGTTTTTCAATGGTGGAGCTGGTCCATGTCAGCTGTCTGCCTATGCAAAGCAGTAGGCTTCAGGCTGGAGTTCAGTAACGTCAGTCTCACACCTTCAGGCCTGCGAGCACCATTCTTCCTCACTCTCTCAGATCCCACCTCCTCACTCACAGAGCCACTGAGAGGTACACAACTGCAGGGTCAGTTTGTTCAAGGCACAACTTCAAATTAACAAAGCAAAACAAAAAACAAATCACAACAACCACCAAAACCAGTTGCTAGTTTTCAGACAGTTCAGCTTCCCAAACCAGCTCCTGGTATAATCCTTACCAGTACAAGGAAGAGGAAGAGGGCTTGGAAGCCAGAAGGTCCAATTCTGAGCTTGTGATGCTGTGGAAACACACTTGTACACTGCCAGATTTTAAGTTTAAGTTTGCTAGGGCAGCTGAATGTGCGTATCTGAATTGATTTGTTCCTAAAATTAAACCTTATCCTTTTTTTTTTCAGGAACCTAAGCAGCCTACTTGTGCACAAGCAGCAGGAAGGAAGTCCAGTTCACTACACCAACCAATTCCACCACTCTTGGTACTTAACAAAATGAAGACAGAGCATTAGTTATTCTAACTTAATGATACTTATACCAGGTATTCTTCTAAGTATCACTTATTCAATCACCTTCTGTATTTGCACAGGAAGAATACACATAATAAAACCAATGCACTCACCTTAAGCATTATCTGAACTGTAGTTCAGCTTGTACAAGGAATTCTGACAACAGTTTGGCTGCTCTGCTCAAGAATGTATTTCATCCACTATTCAAAGAGCTGTTCTGTTTAAGCTACAAGACCAAATGGTCACAGGAGTGAACAAAATGCATTTAAAGTTCAGAATCAGCCCCCTATAAAACACATGGATATAATACTTTCAAGCTAATTACTGAACAGTAATCAGAAGTAAAACCAGACTGTTAGAAATAATCTTGCTAACTTCCAAACAATAGAATCTATTACTGGATTGAAAGATTTAGCAGAGAATTATTTCCATGGCAAATAAATGTTTATGTTCATCCAGTTTAAAAAAAAAAATAGGAAAAAAGAAACAATCAAATAAATTCAAAATTCAAAACATGTCAACATTACAGATGAAGAACTGCATATGAAGAGTATATATGTATGAAGAACTATATAAGAGGAGCATGTATGTATGAAGCATAGAATTAGATTTACATATCTGCAACCTACTCTTCCCAAATATTTTTTCCCAAATATCTACTTTCTTACAAAGACAAACCACCACCTACCTATTGGAACAATTTAACCCAGTCCTTCTAACAGAAATTTCTTGGATGATGAAAAAAAAAAAAAAAATGTTCCAAACTACCCAGCCTGTAAGAACTACACAGAAGAAAAAAGTTTATTTTAACTACGACTTCTCACCAACATTTAAGACTAGACACTGAACTAGAAAGTAATCAAAACCCTGGAAAGCCATTTAACCAGATGATAAGATCCTAGGGGTTGGAAAGGACCTCTGCAAATCTTCCAGTCCAATCATCCTGTCACAGCAGGACACAGAATCCAGTGCAGGTCACACAGGAACACATCCAGACAGGGCTGGAAAGGCTCCAGAGAAGGAGGCTACGCAACCTCTCTAGGCAGCCTGTGCCAGAGCTCTGGGACCCTTACAGTCAAGAAGTTCTTCCTCATGTTGAGGTGGAACTTCCTGTGCTGCAGTTCACATCCAGATACACATAGAAGTGCTGGCAGGCAGTTTCAACAAGCACTTTCAAAGCATTCTTGACATAGAGGCAAATAAACTCAAGGAATCTCAGTCAAGGAATAATGTTCTTAATCACTTGCCACTTGGAATGGAGTTAACAGTTTTTGGATGCAAACCAGTGGTTTATGCTGATACAGGTTTCTTTTTAAGCAGGCAGAGACAGGTGTGCTTTTCAAATGCACTTGCTAACTGAGGAAAACAGACAAATTAATTTCCCTGGTAGTTCTGCTGACTTTAACAAGAAAACAGGATGCTTATTGGATCTAATAGTGGATCTAACCTCATGTGTCTTAATACCAAATCAGTTTTCATACAGTAATACATCTTTTATTTAAAAAAAAAAATAGTTTTTGATTCTCCTAAATTCAATTATGTCGTAGCTAGCAGAGCAGATTTAATGGCAGATTCATAACACAGAATTACTGCTACCATTAGCATCCTAGGAGATATTTTAAAATGCTTCTTCAGGACTTTTTTATTCTCATTTCATTCAATGGCACTTTGTCACTAGTACTTTAATTAATTTGAAGAAAACAAATTAACAAAAATTCAAAGACTATTCAACACAGTCACAACTAGGGGAAAAAAAGTTAGCTGTACCATTAATATCAAGCAATAGCTGGGAACTTTTTCAACACTTTTAAACCAATCCTGCTTTCTACAGTATATGTTCTGTAACACATACCGTAATAGTATTATTATTTCCAACTCCCGGGCCAACAACATTCCTAGTGATCTCTAATCGTAATTATCAATTCATAAGCACTAGACTTTTAAAAAGCAGCAGCATCCTTTCACTTTCCAGAAAATCAAGTTTAGATGAGAGCCAAGTCAAACCAGTACACCTTTAGACCTCTCAGTCACTTCAGAGCTATCCTCGTTAAGTCTGCATCTCAGGGTATGTCAGAGGAAGGGGAGTTTAAAAGAACAAATAAGCTAGGCATGGCTTTCTTTCACGCAGAAGCCCGAAGGAATCCCTTCCTCTTCCTCTCGAGGGGCTCTGTCTGCTGACCCTAACCCACTGACCCGCCAGAGCTCTCCATTAGTATCAGGGCTCGCACCTAGAAAGCCCCTTGAGGTGCTCGGCGACGTGGAACAGAAAATGCACTTGTCTTGAGAGACATGTGACAGAAGCAGCTGACCTAGAGGAAGATGTAAGCGCTTGACAGGTCACGCAAGACGAGACTCAACGCTCAGACGCACCAAGCACCGAAGAGAGAGGCAGGCGGTCAGGCAACCGAGATCCACACCCCGCGTCAGACCTGACTCCAGCACACCAACCGCCAGGACAACTTTAACGGCTCTTCTTTTGTTTTTAAACTCACACTCCGCTCATCCACCCCNCACCCCCCGCCACTCAGCCCCCGCACCTCGGACGGGGAAGGAGGGCAGGTCCTTCCGCAGGGCACATCCCAGCCCGGCTCCCACGAGGCAAGGCGAGACGTGGGGCTGCTGCCGCCCACGGGGAGAGCCGGGCCCAGCCCCGGGAGCCTCAGCTGCCGCCCCCTCCCAGCGGAGCCGGCTGAGCACCCCGGCCAGAAGCAGCCGTGGGAACGGATAGGAAGGGAAGAACCAGCACTCACCCTCGCCATGAGCCCGGAGCTGGCCGCCGCGCCGAGCCGGGCGGGCCGCCTGTGACGGGCGAGACGGCAGCCCCGCGTCGCGCCGCGGGTAACGGCTGCGCCTCCCGATAGCGGCAGCAACAGGGCCTCGCTCTGGGCCGACTCTGCCCTCGACAACTTCCGGGGCACGGTGCGAACGCCTTCCGGGGGGCAGCGGGCGGGGCGCGGGGGAGAGCGGCGCGGGGAGCCGTTGGTGGTGGCGTCTCCCTCTCCCTCAGCCGGCCGAGGCCCCGTCACCCCTTCGGTGGGGGAAGCGAAGAGGGCTTCTCCTGGGAAGCGGCACGCAGCGTGCCTCGGAGCGGTGCAGGGGCTGGCTGTGAGTGAGGCAGCCGCGAAGCGGGTCTTACTGGTTTCTCAGGTTAAGAAAAAAAAAACAAAAAACAAAAAATGGAATTAAAGCTGTAATTGCCTGCGCAGCTTTAGAGAGGCTTGACCCAGTCGGCTTGCTGTCGTTTGTTTGAAATTTCTTGCGAGGCAGCCTTCGCCAGCTGTGTCGTGAACGGCGGTGCTGCAGACACCTTCGTGGTCACTTCGCGGCGGCCGCTCCCCGTTTGGCGCTTTTTTCATAGCGTACGCTGTGTGTAGCTATAAGCAAAGGTTAAAAACAAAGGTACAGCGACACAGAAATAACGTGGATAAGAAGGAGGAGAGACGGTGGCACACCTGCATTTTGTGCAGATTTGTGGAAACACTTAGCACTTGCTTTTAGTGCAAAAAGCCACCCCGTTGTTCTTAGCGGTGCTACCCCATACAGAATCACAGACCTTAAAAGATCATCGAGTCCGACCTAACACCTTCTCATTAAATAAACCATGACACTAAGTGCCTCATCCAGTCTCTTTTTAAAGACCTCCAGGGGTGGGGACTCCACCACCTCCCCGGGCAGCCCATTCCAATGCCAGTCACTCTTTCTGCCAAGAACTTCTTCTTAACATCTAGTAGAGAGCAATGAGGTCTGCCCTGAGCCTCCTCTTCTGCAGGCTGCACATCCCCAGCTTCCTCAGCCTCTCCTCACAGGGCTGTGCTCCAGGCCACTCCCCAGCCTTGCTGCCCTTCTTTGGACACGCTTAAGCACCATTTTCTGTGTGACCCATAAATGTGACGGGCCCTGGGCCAGAAGACCTGGCAATCTACAGTTAACATTGCATCTGTAATTATTGTTCTAACACATCGATTGCTGCATATATTTCTCTCTTGTTTTCTAGCTTCTTTGCCTTTGGTTTGTCTATATGTCATACTTCTTCAGGAGTTGCACAGCTCATGGTTCGGCTGTGTTTCAGTTATCTAAAGTCTTCGGCAGGGACAATAAAGGACCCTGCTCTGACAGGTGCTTATCTTTCCTCCCTTCCAGTGACAGCTACTGCCTCCGTAGCAGAAGTGGCTGAAGGAAATGGACAACAGTACTCTAGAACCGCAGTATTTATTTAATCTACAGGTTGTACAAGAGCTGGAGAAGTTGAAATCCATGCAGAGATCATAGAATTACAGAACTGTTGAGGATGGAAAAGACCTTTGAGATCATCAATTCCAGCTGCTCACCTAGAGCTCACAACCCCGCCGCTACCGCTAAGCTATTGCTGCTAAAACCATGTTCCTCAGCAGCATATCCATGCATCTTCTAAATATTCCCAGGGATGGTGGCTCCACCACCTCCTTGGGCAGTCTGTTCCAATGCTTGATAGCCCTCTCTGTGAAGAAATCTTCCCTGAACCTCCCTTGACACAACTTGAGTCCATTCCCTCTTCTCTCCAACCTCCTTTGAGATAGTTGTAGAGAGGGCAATGAGGTCTACCCTCAGCCCCCTCTTCTGAAGTCTAAGCAACCCCAGTTCCCTCAGCTGCTTCTCATAAGATTTGTGTTCAAGGCCCTCCACCAGCTTTGTTGCTTTTCTTTGGATGTGCTCCAGCACCTCAATGCCCTTCTTGTAGTGAGGGGCCCAAAACTGAAGACCGTATTTGAGGTGTGGCCTCATCAATGCTGAGTAGAGGGAGACAGTCACATCCCTAAGCCTGCTGGCCTGTTCCTGAGGTAAGCCAGGATGCTACTGTGCTTCTTTGCCACCTGAGCACATGCTGGCTCATATTCAGATGGCCATCAGTCAACAGTTCTACATCCATCAGTCAACATTCCTACATCCCTCTCCGAAGAGCAGCTCTTCCCCAGGCTCGTTACACTGCGTGGGGTTGTTGTGGCCCAAGTGCAGCACTTGACCTTGTTGAATCTGATACTGTTGGACTTAGCCCATCTATCCAGTCTGTCTGGGTCTCTCTGCAGAACCTTAGAATTATAGAATCATAGAATGGCCTAGGTTGGAAGGGACCTCAAAGATCATCTAGTTCAAATACCCCACAGGTTTTGAAAAGTCTCCAGAGAAGGAGACTCCACAACCTCTCTGGGCAGCCTGTGCCAGGACTCTGATGTAAGGCAGAGGTTGGAACAGTGGTTTGGAAGTTGCTTAAATCATAGAATCATAGAATGGTTTAGGTTGGAAAGGACCTCAAAGCTCAGCCAGTTCCAAGCCCCTGCCATAGGCAGGGACATCTCCCACTAGAACAGGTTGCTGAAGGCCTCATCCAACCTGGCCTTGAACACCTCCCTGTGCAACCTGTGCCAGTGTCTCACTACCCTCACTGCAAAGAACTTCTCCCTAACATCCACTTTCAATCTCCCCTCTGCTAGTTCACACCCATTCCTCCTGTCATTACAAGACTTTGTCAGTAGTCCCTCCCCAGCCCTCCTGTAGCCCCCTGCGGATACTGGAAGGCCACTCCAAGGTCTCCTGGAAGCCTTCTCTTCTCCAGGCTGGAGAGCCCCAACTCTCATAGTCTGTCCTCAGAGCAGAGCTGCTGCAGCCCTCTGATTATCTTCATGGCCTTCTCTGGACTGGCTCCGACACTTCCATGTCCTTGTGCTGGGGGCTCCAGTACTGCACAGAGGACTCCAGGTGGGGTATGAGGAGAGCAGAGCAAAGGGGCAGAATCCCCTCCCTTGCCCTGCTGGCCACACTGCTCTTGCTGCAGCCCAGCACACAGTTGCTGTCTGGGCTGCACTTATGTTGAACTTTTCATCACCCCAGACCCTATAACAAGGGTCTCCCAAGGACTTCTGCGTGTGTGAGTCAGTGCTCAGAGGGCTGTCTGGATAAAGCAGAGCAAATGGGATTTTCTTATAGGTGAGTCATGCAATGTGTGAAGTTACACAGCAAACTGTCACCTATGTATGTTCATGTCACACAAGTGTAGCATCTCAATGGGATACAAAGCACTGAACTGCTCTTAAGACACATCTGCAGGATTCCTTGTGATCTTCAGATCCTCAGTTAGATAGACTTGCCTTGAAGTCTGCTTGGGTTCAGCTGAACACAAGTCCTATGAGGAGAGGCTGAGGGAAGACTTCATTGTTGTCTGCGACTACCTGAAGGAGGTTTTAGTGAGGTGGGGGCAAGCCTCTTCTTTGAGGTAACACTAGGAAGAAGAAATGGACTTAAGTTACACAAAAGAAGGTTTAGACTAGATATTAGGAAAATTTTCTTCACTGAAAGGATCATTGGACACTGGAACAGGCTGTCCAGGGATGTGGTGGAGTCACCATTCCTGGAGGTGTTTAAAAGACATCTGGATGAGGTGCTTAGGCACACCATCTAACAGTGTGTACAGCGAGATGTTAGGTTGTGGTTGGACTTATCATAGAATCATAGAATCAAGCAGGTTAGAAGACACCTCCAAGCTCATCCAGTCCAACCTATCACCCAGCCCTAGCCAGTCAACTAGACCATGGCATTAATGGCCCCATCCAGTCTTTTCCGAACACCTCCAGGGATGGAGACTCCACCACCTCCCTGGGCAGCCCATTCCAATGCCAATCACTCTCTCTGTGAAGAACTTCCTCCTAACATCCAATCCAGTCTCTGCCCAGCCTATATCAGTTCTTGGAATTGCCCAGACCCAGGTGCAGGACTTTGCATTTAGTCTTGATGAACTTCACGAGGTTGGCTTGGGCCCACCTCTGCAACCTGTCAAGGTCCCTCTGGATGGATCCTTCCCTCCAGCTGTCAGCAGCACCACAAAGCTTGGTGCTGAAGCTGCCTCAATGCCACTGCCCATGTCATCGACAAAGATGTTGAACAAGACTGGTCCCAGAACTGATCCTTGAGGGCCTCCACTTGTCACTGGCCTCCATTTGGACGTGGACTCATTGACTGCCACTGTTTGGGTGCAGCCATCAAGTTTTGAATCCGTTGAGTTGTCCATCCACCAAACCCATGTTTTACCACTTTGGAGATCAGGATGTGGTGCAGGACAGAAATTTCTCATTTCGCTGTCCTAATGTGTTGCAGTGTTGGTTCACAGACTCCTCTTGGTCCACTTGCTAGGTTCTTACAAGATAGTACCAACATTTTGTGGTGGATTTTACCATGCAATTTGCACTCTGCAGGCCAAGTGCTTTTGCCTGTGACCTACTTTGACTTAGGCAATACTCAGTTCTGTAAGCAAGAGAGCAGCCCAGGCACATACAACATTTTAACGGCAGATTTATTTTATTAAGAAAGTGTTCCCTATTTTGCATTATTTCTTAATGCCTGGGCTTGACAATGAGGGGACTCTAAGGGAATAAAGTGCCAAATTCTGGATTGTTTTTCTGCAGTTTCCCTTCCTATATTGTCCAGAGATTCATGGCATCAAACCGCTCAAGGGTATGAAATTAAGGAGTGATATTTCTTACGCCCAAGCACTTTGTAGCTATCCCATTTTGTGTGTAGTTTCTCTTCTCATCAGGGAAGCCCCTTCTAGTCAGTATGAGATGTGTACATACCAGCATGAAGCCTAGATGTATTTTTGGAGATAGATGCTGATTTAGATCCTTAATGTTTCAACTAGAAATTCTACTTCTGAAGTAAACGTAAGAGAGCAAACAGTTGCTCTTTGAAATAAAACCACAGCAACATCCTAGTGACAAATCATAGAAGTTTTTAGTCTCTTTGCTTTAATAATGAAAAGGAGGTCTTTGACCTTGCTATAGGCACCACCTAACTCAGTTATAGGGTAAGGGCTCTATTATAAACACTGTCTTTTGGGGTTTATGACTCAGCAGCATAAAAGTATGTTTCTGGTTAAACTGTGCTAGAGATGCTTGCTGTCTTTCTCTGTGGTAAGAGGCTGCTCAGTAGTTTTACTCTGACCCTCTACTTCCCCAAATCCATTTGACAATGTGATTTTTTTTTTTTTTTTTTAAACCCTACTCATTCAGACTATAACAACATTTCAGGAACACAAAACCAGATTTTTTTTCCCAAGAGACAGAGTTGGCCCTGGTATGCTGGTTGAACAGAGCAATGCTGCTCACATCACATTCTGCCTCCCCTCATATGTGGCATAGTAAGTAGAATTACCCTTTGTGTATCAAAGCAAGAAGTTGTTGTTTTCACAGCTGAACAAAGCCTTTGCATTCAGTAAGTGCTGTAGAGCAACCACTTATGGCCTGATCCTGCACATGTTGAGAAAGAGCACCTCACTGGGAAAAAAAAATCATCACAGAATCCTCACAAAATTATCATAGAATCATTGAATCCTCACAGAATCATCACAGATTAAGAGTTAACAAGAGTTTATTTTTTTTCTAAGAATGAAATACAAGACTGAGCCAATTTTAAACCATTGTTTCATTGGGTGGTGGTGGTGAAGTTGTCACCATTTCCGTTAAAAGGAGTGGGGGGAATGTTCAGCTCCAACAGCAAATAAAGGTTGGAGCAGCTCTGCTACAAAGCCAGGCTGAGGGAGCTAGAGTTGTTCAGCCTGGAGAAGTGAAGGCTCCAGGCAGACCTAATAGCAGCCTGCCAGTACCTGAAGAGGGCTACAAGAAGGCTGCAGAGAGACTGTTTGCAAAGGCCTGCAGGGACAGGACAAGGGCAATGGCTTCAAACTAGAGCAGAACAGATTGAGACTCTATGTTAGGAACAGGTTCTTTACTGCTAGCCACAGCCCTTCTAATCCACCCCAGAATGGCACATTGTTGGCTCATGGTCAGCCTTCCATCCACTAGGACCCCAGGTCCTTTTCCCCTTCACTGCTCTCCAGCAGGTCTGTCCCCAACCTATACTAATAGCTAGTGTTCTTCTTAAGGCTGTTATTGGAAAAGCAGCAGATGGACTGCATGCCCTTCTCTCAGCCACTACTGTGCTAATTCAGGAATGTTAAGTTGGTCCATACTACAAGTTTGAAGGACCAGGGCACTGACAAAGGGGCCATTTTGTCAGCATAGCTACATGGGAGGTGTTCCTGATGCAGTGGCAGAGCAAACAGGCAAGTACAAGTGTGTATGTCAGCATCATCAGAACTATCCGACTTGGAAAGAGCTGCTTGCTCTGCTTGGAGTTCCCTTCAGTAAACTCTTCCATGTTAGATGCCAAAAGGGGTCCCTTAATACAGGGCATGGGCATTTAAGAGGTTGGGGAAGCCATCCTGTCCTTTTTGTAATAGTTCAATGATCAGAAAGCCTGAAACTCATCTGTGAGGGACCTGGTTTGGTTTCATCCTCTGTGAACATATAGATTAATATTTTCCTTTGCTTGGGGCATGTTGTAATCATAGTATGGTTACTACAGCTTTCCTTAGTCACAGAACTGTCAGGGTTGGGGGGACCTCAAGGATCATCCAGTTCCAAAGCCCCTGGCCAGGGGCAGCAACACCTCATACTAGATCAGCTTGCCCAGAGCCATATCCGGCCCAGCCTTAAGACCTCCAGGGCTGAGGCTTCCACCAGCTCCCTGGGTAACCTGTTTCAGCATCTCACCACCTTCAGGCTGAAGAATTTCTTCCTAACATCCAATCTGAATCTACCCACTTCTAGTTTTGCTCCATTCCCCCTACTCCTATCACTACCCAAGACCCTAAAAACTCCTTCCCCAGCTTTCCTGTAGCCACCTTCAGATACTAGAAGGCCAGAATGAGGTATCCACAGAGCCTTCTCTCCTCCAGACTGAACAACCCTAACTTTCTCAGCCTGTCCTCATAGCAGAGTAGCTCCAGCCCTCTGATCATCCTCGTGGCCCTTCTCTGGACACCTTCCAGCATCTCCAGATGTTTCTTGTAATAGGGGCTCCAGAAGTGGATGTGTTACTCCAGGTGAGGTCTCCCCAGAGTGGATTAGAAGGGGAGAATCACCTCCCTCCACCTGCTAGACCTATCCACTAAAATAATTTAGTTGTGACTGTCTGAGTTGGGACCTTTAAAAGCAGAGTTAGCTTGCTGGGGAACACATACTAAAGTGGTCAGAGATGATTGGGGAACCTCACTGAAATAAGAATTTATGGAATGTAACCACCTCCATGACTGGAAAATAACTGAATGAGAATTTTGAAGGGAGTCATTTTGGATTAAAGGGTTGTAAAGTGTTCATTTTCAGCATCTGAAAGAGCCGTGAGGATGAGTGGAGGACTTGAGCATCTCCCCTGTGGAGAGAGACTGAGAGCCCTGGAGCTGTTTAGTCTGGAGAAGAGAAGGCTGAGAGAGGATCTGAGCAATGTCTATCAATAGCTGAGGGCTGGGGGGCAAGTGGAGAGGGCCAAGCTCTTTTGGGTGGCGCACAGCAATAAGCCAAGGAGCAATGGATACAAACTGGAACAGAGAAGGTTTCAGCTCATATGAGGAGAAACTCGTGAGTTTCATATGAGGAGTGAGGGTGATAGAGCCCTGGGGCAGGCTGCCCAAAGAGGTTGTGGAGTCTCCTTCTCTGGAGACTCCAGAGTCTTCTCTGGAGACTGGATGCATTCCTGTGTGGAGTCCCCTGGGTGATTCTGCTTTGGCAGGAGGGTTGGACTTGATGATCTCTGGAGGTTCCTTCCAACCTCTAAGGTTCTGTGACCTCTTGTAGTCCTCAGCGTAGTCACTGAGACTTGTCTCAGGTAACAGAAGCAGGTGAGTGACAGAGAGCTGGGGTGAGGCTTCTGCACACAGACAAACACGTCAGACTGTGGAAAAGTCAACATGGGGCTTTGTAGCTAGAGGAGCTTCGTCATGCTTGTGAAGCTCTTTGACGAAACCACCAAACCGATAAACTGGGGCAATAAATTCATTGTGGTGATTTCAAAAGAGTTTTGGCACAGTCCCTCACTGGTGCCGCTGAAGAACACAAGCTGTCATGAGCTAGGAAGGAAAGCTGCCTTGTCAATGAGTAACTAGCTTGAAAGAGAAGGGTTAAATGGAGTAGCAATAAATAGCCATTTTTTTAACACTGCAGGAGGGTTATGATTGGACTCCCACAGAGGTTTCATGCTGAGACCTGCACTAGTTAGCCTACTCAGAAATGGTCTTGGAAAGGCAGCGGGGGAGGAAGCAGCACAGTTTGCTGCTGTTGCAAAATGCTTTGCAGTAGTGGAGCGTGAAGCTGGCAGCAAGAAGGTTCAAAAGCAGCTCATTCTGCTGAGCTGCATGGGTGTTAAACTAGAAGCTGCAAGTCAGTCCCAATAACTGTAATGCATACAGGCAAAACTAATCTTTATTACATCTGCATAGTGGTAAATTCTACATATGCCTATTACTGCTGCAGAGGGACTTCTTGCAGTCACAGAATAAACCAGGTTGGAAAAGACCTTTGAGATCATTGAGTCTAGCCTATCACCCAACACCTTCTAACTGAAGTTCAGCAAGACCAAGTGCAGGGTCCTGCATTTGGGTCAAGGCTATCGAGGGACTTGGGGATGCTGGTGGATGAGAAGCTCAATATGAGTTGTCGGTGTGCACTTGCAGCCCAGAGAGCCAACCAGAGCCTGGGTTGCAGCAAGAACAGTGTGGGCAGCAGGGCGAGGGAGGTGATCCTGCCCATCTATTCCACACTGGTGAGACCCCACCTGGAGTACTGCATCCACTATTACAAGAGGGATATGGATGTGCTGGAAGGTGTCCAGAGAAGGGCCACAAGAATGATCAGAGGGCTGGAGCTGCTCTGCTATAAGGAGAGACNATGATCAGAGGTCTGGAGCTGCTCTGCTATAAGGAGAGACTGAGAGAGTTGGGGCTGTTCAGTCTGGAGAGGAGAAGACTCTGAGGAGACCTTATTGTGCCCTTCTAGTATCTGAGAAGGGCTACAAGAAAGCTGGGGAGGGAGTTTTTAGGGTGTAAGGTAGTGATAGGACTGAGGGGAATGGAGCAAAACTAGAAGTGGGTGATTCAGATCGAATGGCAAGAAGTTCTTCAGCATGAGGGTGGTGAGACTCTGGAAGGGGTTGCCCAGGGAGATGTTGAAAGTCTCATCCCTGGAAGTCTTTAAGGCCAGGTTGGATGTGGCTCTGGGCAAGCTGATCTAGTGTGAGTTGTCCCTACCCATGGCAGGGGGGTTGGAACTGGATGACACTTGAGGTCAATTCCAACACTGACAATTCTGTGATTGTGTAATTTTGCAAGTAGTACAGGAATGAGACACCGAGATGGTCAGGGGGCTAGAAAAATGTGTTCTGTAAGACTGAAAGAAATTATACTGTCCAACCTTAGGGAAGGTAGCTAAAAGCAGATCCTACTGCTGCTGTCTGCAGGGAAGAGTAAGCCAGGTTCTTCTCAGAGGTGCACAGTGATGGGCCATGAAGGGATGAACAAATCTTGAAACTTGGGAAATTCTGCTTAGATAAAAATAGTTGTTAATTTATTGGTATTTTACTTATTTCTTTTTATCTATACACAATATATACAGTAACAAGGGTGATTTGGGGACTTGAGCATCTCCCCTGTGGAGAGAGACTGAGAGCCCTGGGGATGTTTAGTCTGGAGAAGAATAAGGCTGAGAAGGGATCTGAGCAATGTGTGCAAATAAATATCTGAGGGGTGGGTTTCAAGTGGAGAGGGGCAAGTTCTTCTGGGTGGTGCACAGCAATAAGCCAAGGAGCAATGGATACAAACTGGAACAGAGAACGTTTCAGCTCCACACAAGGAGAAACTTCTTTGGTGTGAGGGTGCCAGAGCCCTGGCACAGGCTGCCCAGAGAGGCTGTGGAGTCTCCTTCTCTGGAGGCTTTCCAAATCCAGCTGGATGCACTCCTGTGTGGACTGCCCTGGGTGATCCTGCTTTGGCAGGGGGTTGGACTGGATGATCTCTGGAGGTCCCTTCCAACCTCTAACCTTCTGTGATTCTGTGAACAGTTAAGGGATAAGCTGGGCAATTTTCAAAATTTTCAAAAACAAATGCTCTGGAAATTAATTACAGTCAGGCCTGAATAAAAATTAAAGGCTTTGCATGTCTGGTAGCCTCTATGTGGGTAGAAAGGCAGGGAGGTTAAGATAATAAGCTCAAAATGCATTCTCAGAAAACATTTCAAACCACAGCAGGGTGTGATTGTATGCAAATAAGTATTTTTGCAATAGCAGATTAAACACCTGATGGAATTTGTATGGAAAACTGCATGCTTGTACATGATGCAAAGGATGATTAAGCAGCAGCATGTGGAGTTTTTTGCCTTTGGTAAAAAAAATTAAGGCAGATTTAAATCAATTAATGGTTTTCTCAGTCAGACTTTTTTACACTAGGTGTCGTAAGCTATGGTGACTACTAGAGAGAAAATGTTCTTCTCTCCCTGTACTCTGTCCTGCTGAGACCACATCTGCTATATTGTGTCCAGCTCTGGGCTCCCCAGTTCAAGAGAGACAGGGACCTGCTGGAGAGAGTCCAGCAGAGAGCCACAAGGATAACTGGGGGACTTCAGCACCTCTCCTATGAAGAGGGACTGAGAGCCCTGGGACTGTTCAGTCTGGAGAAGAGAAGGCTGAGAGGAGATCTGAGCAATGTCTATCAACAGCTGAGGGGTGGGTGTCAAGCGGAGGGGGCCAAGCTCTTTTTTTGGTGGTCAGCAGCAATAAGCCAAAGAGCAATGCATATAAACTGGAACAGAGAAGGTTTCAGCTCACCATGAAGAGAAACTTCTTTAGAGTGAGGGTGCCAGATCCTTGGAACAGGCTGCCCAGAGAGGTTGTGGAGCCTCCTTCTCTGGAGGCTTTCCAAACCCACCTGGATGCATTCCTGTGTGGACTGCCCTGGGTGATGCTGCTTTGGCAGGGGGGTTGGACTGGATGATCTCTGGAGGTCACTTCCAACCTCCAAGGTTTGGTGTTTCTGTGAAAAGCCTTTTTGATACAAAAGGGGGATTTTCAGAATTTTGGCTAAAGTCTTTACATCTCTCTTTTTTAAAATCATACTAACAATTTTCATGCCAGTGATTTTCAGAAATGCTCTTTTTAAAGAAAAGCAACCTATTTTGTTAAAGAAGGTGAAACTTATGGGGTGCAGTCATAGAATCATAGACTTGTCAGGGTTGGTAGGGACCAACAAATCCAAGTGCCAGGTGCTGCACTTTGGCCACAACAACCCCATGCAGAGCTACAGGTTGGGGTGGGAGTGGCTGGAGAGCAGCCAAACAGAAAGGGATCTGAGGGTGCTGATTGACACCCACCTGAACATGAGCCAGTAGTGTGCCCAGGTGGCCAAGAAGGCCATTGGCATCCTGGCCTGCATCAGGAATAGTGTGGCCAGCAGGAGCAGGGAGGTCATTCTCCCCCTGTACTCTGCACTGCTTAGGCCACACCTTGAGTCCTGTGTCCAGTTCTGGGCACCTCAATTTAAGGACATTGAGGTGCTTGAGAGTGTCCAGAGAAGGGCAATGAGGCTGGTGAGAGGCCTCAAGCACAAGCCCTATGAAGAGAGGCTGAGGGAGCTGGGATTGTTTAGCCTGGAGAAGAGGAGGCTCAGGGGGGACCTTATTGCTGTCTACAACTACCTGAAGGGTGGTTGTAGCCAGGAGGAGGTTGCTTTCTTCTCTCAGGCAACCAGCACCAGAACAAGAGGACACAGTCTCAAGCTGCATCAGGGTAAGTTTAGGCTGGAGGTGAGGAGAAAGTTCTTGACTGAGAGAGTCATTGGCTACTGGAATGGGCTGCCCAGGGAGGTGGTGGAGTCACCGTCCCTGGAGGTGTTCAAGGCGCGTTTGGATGTGGCACTTGGTGCCATGGTTTAGTCTTGAGGTCTGTGGTGATGGGTTGGACTTGATGATCTTTGAGGTCTCTTCCAACCTTGGTGATACTGTGACCTCAAGGACCATCTAGCTCAACTGCCATGCCATGGGCAGGGACACCTCACACTGGATCAGTTTGCTCAGAGCCACATCCAGCCTGGCCTTAAAGACTTCCAGGGATGAGACTTCGAACACCTCCCTGGGTAACCTGTTCCAGAGTCTCACCACCCTCGTGCTGAAGAACTTCTTCCTGCCATTCAATCTGAATCTACCCACTTCTAGTTTTGCTCCATTCCTTAAAAACTTCCAGGGATGGGGCCTCACTGAGACACTACAGTCAGACTGGGCTGTGTTTCTGCAGGATGAGAACTGTACTGAATCCTTTCATTCAAATAAGAGGAATAACTGTAGAGCTGCAAGACACTGCTTATAGTTCAGTTAAAGAACAGCAGTTCTCTGGTGAGACACCACCTGGAGTAGTGTCCAGCTCTGAAGCCACTATGACAGGAAAGACCTGGACATGCTATAATGTGTCCAGAGAAGGGCCATGAGGATGATCAGAGCGCTGGAGCTGCTCTGCTATGAGGACAGGCTGAGAGAGTTGGGGTTCACTCTGGAGAGAAGGCGGCTCCAAGGAGTACTTACTGTGACCTTCCAGTATCTGAAGTGGGCTACAGGAAAGCTGGGGAGAGACTTTTTAGGGTGTCAGGTAGTGATAGGACTGGGAGAAATGGAACAAACCTAGAAATGGATAGATTCAGATTGGAGGTTACAAAGAAGTTCTTCACCATGAGGGTGGTGAGAGCCTGGAACAGGTTGCCCAGCGAGGTGGTGGAAGCCTCATCCCTGGAGGTCTTTTTTTAGGCCAGGCTGGATGTGGCTTTGTGCAAGCCGATCTCATGTGAGTTACCCCTGCCCATAGCAGGGGGGTTGGAACTGCATGATCCTTGAGGTCCCCTCCAGCACCAACAATTCTGTGATTATATTGCCCATTTAGGTTGAAGGCCTTCAGGCCTGGAACCCTGTCTGTGCATATTCCATGTACAGTGTTCCCAGGACGTAAGTAACAGTGCATCAGCAGCATATGGAATAGCCCAGTGGAGCAATTCTCAACTGAGGAAACCTCTCAGATATCATGGAGCAAGGCCAGCATTACTTCAAAAACTTTGTTTTGTTGTTTGTTGTTTTGTTTTATGACCAAGTCAGTCAAATGCCTAAATTCAAATCCCACTCCGTTGCTTTGATCTTACCAGATGCTCTATCTGTGTGTTCACTTAATAAGCCTCTCATGCATTTTATCTTTATGCTTAATTTAAATATGAG
The DNA here is from genome assembly GCA_013396675.1 of Eubucco bourcierii. Classification (NCBI taxonomy): domain Eukaryota; kingdom Metazoa; phylum Chordata; class Aves; order Piciformes; family Ramphastidae; genus Eubucco; species Eubucco bourcierii. Next base: position 40,066 of record VWZE01002915.1, read on the forward strand.
AAGCAAACACATTTTATAGAGTTGTTATTCTCCAATTGCTACAGAGGCTTCTTAAGAATCTTTGATCATGAGAATGTTGCTTCAAATCTAGTTCTGCTTCAGAATTGGAAAGCTCCTTGACTGAAGGCAGTTTGGATACAATTCTAGTCCAAGTGGAATAAACCAGTATCAGTCCTCAGAAAACAGGTATGACTGCAGAATCAGAGAACATTGGAGTTTGGAGGGGACCTCCAGAGATCATCCAGTCCAACCGCCCCTGCATAAGCAGCATCACCAAGGGCAGTCCACACAGGAATGCATCCAGGTGGGTTTGAAACTCTCTGGAGTCTGATGAACTCCTTCTAGCAGGTCCCTGTCTGTCTTGAACTGAGGGGCCCAAACTTTGAAACAGTATTCCAGGTGTGGTCTCAACAGGGCAGAGTAGAGGGGGAGAAAAGCTCCCTAGACCTGCCATAACCTCAGTAATTAAAATGCTGTTGAGACTGGAGAGTAATTTGGGCATACCTGCCACCTGCTGTTTGGAAAACACCCTCATGTCTGCAGACAACCTGATGTGCTCTGAAGTAGGCAATCCCACTAAGCAGCAAAAAACCCCTAACGTTTGTAACACAGATTAAATGCGTAAGCATCCAATGTGTCTTCTGGTTGGAGCTATTACCAGCACCTCTAGGAAGAAAAGGAACTGGATGACTTAATGTTCCCTCCAGTCCCTACTAACCACAAAATTTCCCAATTATATCTGTTATGTGCGTCTACACATCTTCTGATGGCACAAAATGGCACTTCTGATGAGTAACCTCCTGGGTACAGCCCTATACAACACTGTCTAACTCTAAACTACAGTGTGCCAAACCCAAAGGCAAAGGAAGTTGTGAGATGGAGCTAGGTCAAAAAAACCAACAAAACTACCCATAAATGGTGCTGGGTAGCAGGCAGCGTCTGAAATGACTGTGATCACTGCTAATGTGTCTCAGCTGAAACATCTGAAACCCTTAGGTCTCTGCAGTGGGAGTGGCAATCAAGGTAACTACCAGTTTTGCATGTCTGAAGCCTGAAGTAAACATTCCTCATTGATAAAACAGATAAGAATGCATATATCGACTGAGATAAGGCATGGCTTACCTTTAACTACCAAACCCATGCTTCAGGTGGAGCCTAAAGCTTCAGCATAGGCAACAGGACAAATTAAGAGTGTACAGGATCACAGGATGTTAAGGGTTGGGACCTCCGGAGAGCTTCCAGTCCAACCCCCCTGCTGCAGCAGCACCACGGAATCTAGTGCAGGTCACACAGGAACACATCCAGACAGGGCTGGAAAGGCTCCAGAGAAGGAAACTCCACAGCCTCTCTGGGCAGCCTGTGCCAGGGCTCTGTCACCCTTAACTCAAGAGGTTCAACTCATGTTGAGGTGGAACTTCCTTTGCTGCAGTTTCCACCCCTTGCCCCTTGCTCTGTCCTTGGGCACAAGTGAGCAGAGGCTGTCCCTGTCCCTTCCCTCCTGACCCCCAGCCCTCAGCTAGTTCTATCCATTACTCATATCCCCTCTCAGCCTTCTCCTCTGCAGACTCACCAGCCCCAGGGCTCTCAGCCTTTCCTCATCAGGCAGTGCTCCACTCCCTTCAGCATCCTTGTAGCTCTCCCTTGGACTCTATCGAGTAGATCCCTGTCCCTCCTGACCTGGGGAGCCCAGAACTGGATGCAATATTCCAGGTGGACCTCAACAGGGCAGAGTAGAGGGGGAAGAGAACCTCTCTCGATCTGCTGGCCACACTCTTCTTGATGCATTTCAGGATCCTATTGGCCTTCTCGCCTACCACGGCACATTGCTGTCCCACGCAGAACTTCCTGTCCACCAGCACTCCACTGTCATTCTCCACAGGGCTGCTTTCCAGCAGATCACCTCCTAATCTGGTTTTCAGTGATAGCAAACTCCTCCTATAGCACTAGAGATTTTCTTTCTCTCCTTTTCAAAACAAATGAAACACATCTGTGCTTCACAGTTTTAAGTCTGAGTAAAACCACAGCCTGAAGTCAGTCTCAGCAACATAATTAGCCATCACTGAATTTAGCACCTCTGGCAAGCATGAACCATGTCTGGAATTGCATCTACATAAGGCTGCCAAGACCAAAGCAGAAAGCGGCATTTGGGTTTTTAATTTTCTTCAAGGCAATGGTGGTCAAACACAACTTGCTCCTCGTCCTGTCCCTGCAGGCCTTTGCAAACAGTCTCTCTGCAGCCTTCTTGTAGCCTCCTTCAGGTCCTGGCAGGTTGCTATGAGGTCTCCCCAGAGCCTCCACTTCTCCAGGCTGAACACCCCCAGCTCCCTCAGTTTGGTTTTGTAGCAGAGCTGCTCAAACCCCCTGAGCATTTTCATGGCCTCCTCTAGACCCACTCCATCAGGTCCATGTCCTTCCTGTGTCGAGGGCTCCAGACCCGGACACAGCAAACCAAGTGAGGTCTCACCAGAGAAAAGTGACAGAATCCCCTCTCTGGATCTGCTGGCAATGCTGCTTTCAATGCAGCCCAGGGGGAAACTTGGTCATTGCTTAAGGAGAGATGTAGCACAGTTAAACAAACTTCTGTGTCAAACAAGACTAGAATAATTTCAGCTTCTGAGTGTAACTCATAAAATTTGTGTTAAAGCAGTTATGGGGCTGGAAACTCTTATTTACAGAGACACATATTTAAAATCTTGTTTTCAGACATTTCTGCACTGGGCTGATACCAGACAGATACAGAAATCACTGCCACCAGATTTGGAGCCCCCAACACAAGGACGTGGAACTGTTAGAATGAGTCCAAGGAGGCCACAAAGATGCTCAGAGGGCTGCAGTAGATCTGCTATGAGGACAGGCTGAGAGAGTTGGGGCTCTGCAGCCTGGAGAAGAGAAGGCTTCCAGGAGACCTTGGAGTGGCCTTCCAGGATCTGAAGTGGGCTACAGGAGGGCTGGGGAGGGACTATTGACAAGGTCTTGTCATGACAGGAGGAGGAATGGGTTTAAAGTGGCAGAGGGGAGATTGAAAGTGGATATTAGGAAGAAGTTCTTTCCAGTGAGGGTAGTGAGACACTGGCACAGGTTGCCCAGGGAGGGTGCAGAGCACAGAATCACTTTCAGACATTTTGATCATCTTCTATGATTCTGTGCTCCAAAACTTCCCCAGAGATGTTCAAGGCCAGGTTGGATGAGGCCTTCAATGACCTGCTCTAGTGGCAGGTGTCCCTGCCTATGGCAGGGGGTTGGAACTTGCTGAACTTTGAGGTCCCTTCCAACCTAAATCATTCTATGATTCTATGATTTAAGCAACTTCCATACCACTGTTCCAACCTCTGCCTTACATCAGGGCATGCTATTTTTAATCATTCCTAAAGCCCACAACTGGACAAGAGAGCAAAAAAAAAAAAAATTAAAATAAAAACCCTCAGATATTTTATTTTCAGCTTTAAAGATGCACCTCTGAACAATCAAGTAGAAAAAACCCAAAACAAGTAAAAAACAGTAAACACCAGGGGTTTGTAAAACCACACTGAACTAATACAAGACTTAATGAAAAGTTTTTTACACTGCTCTAAAAAAAAAAAAAAAAAAAAAAAAAAAAAAAAGTAGTTTGGTCTCCAAGGCCTCTTCTCCTTGAACTAAATCAGATTAAAACTATAAAACAAGGATACATTCTTTGTTTTTTATCTCCCATGTAGGAAGTCGAATGCCAGGTACTTCCAACCATCTCCAAGTGAAACTCCCATAGTCTAAAGTCAGGGAACTGAAGAGGTGCAATTTCATGATTGAAGTCCTTCCACCCTTTCTCAAGGCCAGCACTTGTCACATATCTTTAGACTGATCATCTTCTTCAAGCTTTCTGATTTCATTCTTTAAGCAGTTGATGGTTTCACGACTTGCTTTGAGCCTTTCTTTAAGCTCAGCGATTTCAAAACTCGTTTTCTTTTTGGCAGCTTCCAGCTTCTCCCTGGTTTTCACTTCCAGATCTGCAACTACAGTGGTGAGAAAATGAAAGTAAATATTTTCAGTATTGTAAGAAGTGGGTGTTGTGTAGTGACAGGACTGGGAGGGGAAGGATCCAAGATAGAAGAGGGGAGATTTAGATTGCATGTTTGGAAGAAGTTCTTCACCATGAGGGTGGGGAGAGACTGGAACAGGCTGCCCAAGGAGGTGGTGGAAGCCTCATCCTTGGAAGTGTTTAAGGCCAGGTTGGATGAGGCTGTGGACAGCCTGATCTAGTGTGAGGTGTCCCTGCCTGTGGCTGGGGGGTTGGAACTGCATGATCCTTGAGAAGTCTTCCAGCCCTGACAATTCTATGATAAGCTGTAATTATTTCTTAATTGCAACAGTAATTTGAATGGTGTCAGTCTCTACTCTGCCCTGGGGAGACCTCAAGTACTGCCTTCAGTTTTGGGCTCCCTAGTTTAAGAGGGACAGGGATCTACTGGAGAGACTCCAAGAGAGGGCCACAAGGATGATTAGGGGACTTGAACACTGCCTTATGAGAGGCTGAGGGACCTGGAGCTGTTTGGTCTGGAGAAGACAAGACTGTGAGGGGATTTAATAAGTGTTTATAAATAAGGGCTGGGGGTTGGGCAGGCTCTGCTGACTTGCTCCCTAGGATAGGATAAGGAGCAGTACATGCAAGCTGCAGCACAGGAGCTTCCACCTCAACACAAGGGGGAAACTTCTTTACTGTAAGGGTCCCAGAGCACTGACACAGGCTGCCCACACAGGTTGTGGAGTCTTCTTCTCTGGACACCTTCCAGCCCTGTCTGGATGTGATCTTGTGCAACCTGCTCTGGATTCTGTTTTGCTTCTCTGGCAGGGGGATTGGACTGGAATATCTCCAGAGGTCACTTCTAACCCCTAACATTCTGTGATTCTGTGATTCTAGCCCAGGAAAAAAAAAAACAAAACAACCACTACAATAAACCCCACCTATCATTTCTAAAATGGTATTTTCAACTTACACTCTGTTTCATGCTTATAAGCACCTAGTGTTAGCTGACGAGAGGTTGTTAACAGCTGCTGCATCATTGCAGTAGGATCTTGAAATATCTAATGAAGAAGAGAAAAACAAATGGGATCACTGATACTCTTCAAAATAAAATGAAGACTGTATTATAGGAGCTTCTTCTCACCCTCTACTCTGACCTAGTGAGACCACACCTGGAGTACTGTGCCCAGGTTTTGCACCCCAGTTCAAGAAAGGGACCTGTTAGAGAGAGTCCAGCAGAGAGCCACGAGGATGATTTGGGGACTTGAGCATCTCCCCTATGGAGAGAGACTGAGAGCCCTAGGGCTGCTTAGTCTGGAGGAGAGAAGGTTGAGAGGGGATCTAAGCAATGTGTATCAATAGCTGAGGGGTGGGTGTCAAGTGAAGGAGGACAAGCTCTTTTCATTGGTCAGTAGCAATAAACCAAGGAGCAATGGATACAAACTGGAAAAGAGGAGGTTTTAGCTCATCATGAGGAGAAACTTCTTTAGAGTGAGGGTGACAGAGCCCTGGCACAGGCTGCCCAGAGAGGCTGTGCAGTCTCCTTCTCTGGAGACTTTCCGAACCCACCTGGATGCATTCCTGTGTGGACTACCCTAGGGGACCCTGCTTTGTCACGGGGGTTGGACTCGGTGTTGGAAGGGACCTCCAGAGATCCTTTAACATTTTGTGATTCTGTAAACAATTTTCATACCATTTCATCATAGAATTCAGAAACTACAGTTTTCTTTCCCAGAATGGCATTGGTATCAGACTGGAAAAGCTTCAACAAGTGATACAAGGTTACCTAGACAAAGGGAGAATTGTATTAGCTTGACAATTGTATGGAAACACAAATCCTCATCTAGATACCAACAAGCAGTATTTGTTATTACTGAATAACCTGGGGCTTTTTAGTCTGCAGAAGGGAAGACTGAGAGAAGACTTGATCAATGGATATAAATAGATGAGGGCTGGGGGTCAGGAAGGAAGGGACAGGGACAGCCTCTGCTCACTTGTGCCCTGGCACAGGACAAGGGCAAGGGATGAAAATTGCAGCAAAGGAAGTTCCACCTCAACATGTGGTGAACTTCTTGAGTGTAAGGGTGACAGAGTCCTGGCACAGGCTGCCCAGAGAGGTTGTGGAGTCTCCTTCTGTGAAGCCTTTCCAGCCCTGTCTGGATGTGTACCTGTGTGACCTGTGCTAGATTCTGTGGTCCTGCTGTGGCAGGGGGGTTGGACTGGAAGCTCTCCAGAGGTCCCTTCCAACCCCTAATATCCTGCAATTGTACAGGGTTTAAAAAAATCTTTTCAGGAATGCAAATATAAATGCCATATCACTTAATAAAAATTATTACCATTTACTATTCAGTGTTAAACACACCAATGATCCAAAGGTTTTTTTGGTACTTTTAATAAATGTCTGGGAAGTGGTTTAGGATAGGTGTATAGAAACTACTAAGACCACCTTCCTGTAAACATCTGCAGACAGATGATTTAGTTCAAGTCAGTTTTACCAATTCTTCGACCTTATCATCCCTTCTTGTGAAGGCAAAACACCAGAGGGGCCTGTCAATGGCTTTCCAGCATTATTCCTCTCTGCAGAGCTACTCTTCTGTAACCACACTGCTAATGGGACGAGCTGGAGAAGAACAGAAACACTTTTCACAGCCCTGAGGAAATGCTGACTGCTTGGTCCACAGACTGAGAAGAGCACACACAGGCCACAGTTCTGCACTCCCACAAACAAGCCTGTGAACGGTTGTGGAAAAGATCAATACCCTACTCAGGTGGATACTTCCCAGAAAGGCTAAGCACTGAAACAGCCTTCCAAGAACAGCCACAAACAAAAAACAAAAACACCCAACCAACTTTACAATAGATTGTATGGTCCTGCTCTGGCAGTGGGGGGTGGACTCGATCTCTTTGGGTCCCTTTCAAACCGTAAGATTCTGTGATCTTGTGAACAGTTTGTTCAAACTGTGAGCAGAATTAATGTCAAGTCAGGATGCTACCCAGCAAAACAGCACAGGAAGCCCTTTCTAGTCTAGTATCAATTTCAATTGATTTCTGCCAAAGCAAAAGGATTGCTGCAGTTTGTGTGACAGCAGCAACTCAGTCTTTCCAGAAACACGCATCCCTTCCCCTGCAATATGCTGATCAGCTTTCCTATCAAAACCTGGATAAACAAACCTGCAAGGTGCATTTGAAACAGGATGGGAAGAAAGAAATTCATTCCAGTGCCTTATACAACTACAAAAGTGTCTTAACCTCCTTTTCTTAAGAAAGACACTAATGCTGGCATAGAATTTTTCCTGCTTTTTGGACGAGTTTGACCCAATCTCACAGACAAAACAAAAATTAATTAAAATATTCTAAAATCCTGTAAGTAGGAAGCCACAGAGGAGAAATTCTCAGTGTGTGTGCTCAGCCCAGGTAAGGTACAACACGTGGTCACACGAAATAGATGAAACAAGAAGCAGCTTCATCACTGCCACAGCTAAAGGGAGTTGTTTGGGCAACAACACTCTCCAGCAGAGTTTTGAGGCCAGCAAAACGAATAAAGTCTTGTCACAAGTCCAATGTACTTACAGGCCTTTCATTTGGATCGATGAAGAATATCTTAATGATAATTTCAAACTCCCCCCAGCCTGTCTCGGTGATTTCATAGGGTGGCTTGGTAACAACTGCAGCAGGAAACAGAAGTGTTAGTGCGGGGGGATACAGCCTCTGTAGAACTAATCAGTCCTAGGTAGTGGTGCTCAAATGCAAAACCCACCTCTTAGAGGATTACCATAGCTTTCGTGCAGCTTGAACTGGATTTTTTTCACGTAGGCAGACATATCCTAAAAGAGAAACGTTGTTATTTCTGATTATTTGCACACCAAAACGCTCTCTGTTCATCCACATGACATTGTTTCTCCTGACGCAGCTACCTTCAAAAACTCTGAAGCACAATCACAAATCCAGGATTTAAGGCTGGCAGAGGTCTGTCAATGTTTTATCCCCATGAATTCTCTACTGCTTTCCCCCTGGCCTGGCAAGAGGACTCTGAAAACGTTCAGAGGAAAAGCATCCTCTGTTTTCCTGTTTGAAACCCCCCTCCCCCCACCCCTTGCCCCGCTTATCCCCCAGTATCCTTCCACCCTTTCCTTGCTGTCTCGGTGCATTACTGGGCTGACAGCACAGAACAAGCAGCACTGGATACAAACTGGAGCAGAGAAGGTTTTAGCTCCACACAGGAAGAAACTTCTTTACAGTAAGGGCGTCAGAGCCCTGGAACAGGCTGCCCAGAGAGGTTGTGGAGTCTCCTTCCCTGGAAACTTTCCAAGCCCGCGGGGTGTGTGTGGGGGTGGAACTAGATGATCTTTGAGGTCCTTTCCAACCTAAACTATTCTATGATTCTGTGATTCCTGTACGGACTACCCTGGGTCATCCTGCCTTGGCAGGGAGGTTGGACTCGATGATCTCTAGAGGTCCCTTCCAACCTCTGAAGTTCTGCGATTCGGCCAAAGGGCAGCACCGTACCCCGGTCCGCGTCTCCTGCCCTGGCCCCGCCGCAGTCCCACGCGCGATGCCAGCGGCGATGTCTTCCCACCGCTGGCTGTCGGCCCGTTAACGCCTTACCTCGTTTCTGTAGGGCTTGACATAAACCGTCCACTGGTGCGTGTGACCATCTTCTTCTCTTTTCTTCCCAAAGTACCGCGCCACGTTCCCATACACGATCGGCTTCACAATGGTAACGCCCTAAAGAAACACACAGCGAACTCCATTCGCCTCTTTTGAAAGGCGCCTACCGAGTGACTCTTCGTTGCCCGAATGAAGCTGGCGCCCACAGAGGCCGCGCCAAGCAATTCCCGCCCTCCGCCGCGGCCAGCACTCCCCCCGCCCGCCCTCCTGGGCCCGCACCTTCACCCTGCCCCCGGAGTCAGGCCCGAACTCAGCCATTCTCTTGAACATATTGCCCCGGGGGGGGCGCCGCCCGCAGCCGCGCCGCCCGGCCTCAGCTTTGGCGCCGCGGCCGCCAGGCTCGGTCCCGGCGCAGCACACAGCCTGGGCCCCGCCGTCCCGCGACCGCCATGCCCC
>VWZE01002915.1:62290-82081 GCA_013396675.1 Eubucco bourcierii
GGTGGGGGGGGTGGTGGAGGGGGGAGGAAAAAAAAGGGAGAGAGAGTCTGAAGCTTTAGCCAAGTCCAAGAGCATGAACCTGCCTGCAGCAAACCTGACTGAGTGGTAGGTGACAGAAACGTTAAGAGCGTTTCGGACTTAGGCAATACTTTTGTAGTTGCACAGGCTACTGGTCCCAAGTCAGTAAAGCATAAGAATCGCTCACACAGGCAAATAAGGTACTTGGAGGATATGTTTACATTCCTTGAGATCTAGGGAATGTAAGCACATGCTTTAAATGCTCTGGAAAAGACAGATTTAAGTGTTTTCCTGAACAGTGTAAAACATTTCAGGTGGGCTGTAAAATCTTCAAAATCGGTGTAATAAAAAAAAAAACCAAAGAGTTGTCCAAAACTTGCATCTTAAAGCCATCTGAGGTCTTGAAACTTAACTTAAAACATTTAAGTGCAGCTATTTCAGTAAGTGAAAACTCCCAAGGATTAATCTCTTACATAACAGTTTACAACAGACTAAAAGTGAAGCCTTTGTGCGAGGCTGTCAGAAACATTAAGTTTTCCAATGTGTTTGAACTTTCCATTGACTTGCTGAAATGAGATTTAAACGCCGCTCTGAAATTTGAAGTCAGTTTTTCACTGGGAGCTCAAATCAGTTGTTTTTAGGTAAATTTACAAAACCTCATCTGACATATTTAATTAGTGCCAGGACATTTAAGTGTTGCCCATCACTGAACAAGGACATCCAAGTGTACCTTCTCTTGTATATGCATGTGTGAATAAACCCCCAAGTTATTAAGAAAACAGCAAACCTATAAAGTCTGAAAAAAATGGAAACATCTGGTTTCTTCTGGCACATTTCTAATATACAACTATGTACAGACTGCTACAGCCTTGGNGTCAATCAGGATAGAAGTTGTATGAGAAAGAATTTTCAGGGTGCTAAAAATCACAGGCTTGGGGCCACCTCTCCTCAAAACAGACCATAAAGAGCTGCAGTTTTTACAGTTTTATATGTCAATTAGAAAATTCATAAGCCACCTAGACACTGCTAGAAAGCAAAATAGCATTAAAGGTTTTGTGTAACCACCTATTTTCATATCAAAATTGAATGTGTGAGAGCAACATTAGTATGTTTAAACTCACTGAATGCGAGATTAGGTTGAGGCATATGCAAAAAACTATTGCAATGTTTTTTAAAGACAGCATCAATGTTCTCATTGTAACATTATCATTAAATATTGCTGAACACAAGACTTTCCCTGAGGTGTAAACATCAAATAACTTGAACAGCTTTACACATCAGCCCCATTAAACAGTTTATTACAACACTACATCTACTGTAATCAGTGGTGCTGTGTACAGACATTATCATATGAACATTTTAACATGAACAAACTACTATAAAAACAAGCGTTTACTTTTTTTCTTTCCAATTGCTTGCACATTATAATTGCCAAATGTATATAACCAGTAATAAAGTTGCAAAAGCTATAAGGTTTAAATCACACAGGTTTCCCTCAAACAAAACAGTTAAGCAACATAAAAAAGTAAAAGAGCTACCGGTTACCATGTATGCAGATTTGCTTTATTCAGATCTATTCCTGTTCATTTTATCCATGAATCCTTACAGGCTCAGTTCATTCACATGAAGCAAACTGCTGGGACAAGCATCTTTTCCTTGAAGGATCTTGTCTTGCACGCTGTTCCTCTTCCTTCAGCTGTAATGTGTCAAAATTTGTGATGTAGATTTTTGCTAGTCCCCATAATACACAGAAAACTGTTGGCTTATCTACACATACACAAGTCGTGCACCTATATACTTCACCATAACATAAACTAACACGAAATACCCAGCAGCAGTAGCTACTCGTTTGTGCAACAAACTATTTGCTAATACAACAGTTAAAAAGAAAACTAATGCTGTGGTACAAAGTTGAAAGAATATAAAATTCACAGTTGAAGTAGCAAATGATAAAGGAGGAAGCAGCCACCATTCCTGTGACTGACGGAAACACTTGTGTAAAACATTTCCTAAGCTATGTGTTTCGCAAGAGCAAAGGAACAAGCAGGTTGAGGTAGTTTTACCACAACTAGATTGTTACATTTTTTTTTACCTGCCCACTGACAGAAGTTTTTAAGCTGCTTTGACATTTAAGTAGTGCACTGAATGTATAATGAAGCGGATGGCTCACAGCTCAGTAACACTTAAAAGTGCTTCGAATCTGATACCAGTACTTCAGCATTTTCAGGCTAGTGGCAAGCAGGTTGGGCTTCCCCTCTAAAAACCACACGCTTGCACTTCAATCACAAGAGCTCACTTTTCAAATAATACAATAAAGATTTGCAGTTTTCCTCATCTACTTGCACTAGGAAAAAAAACCCCAAAAAACCCTGCACCAAAAAAAACAAAAAAACAAAAAACAAAAAACCACCCAAACAAACCTAACCTCACCAAAAAAAAAAAAAAAAAACCACCAAAAAACCCAACCAAATCCAAGTCCTACTTCCTACTCCCATCTATTTCAGCCACATCGTTCAGAGTTAATTACTGTAAGAGTTCACAAAATACTTGGGATGGTATAATTCCATACACTGGATTTCAGTTGAATTCCATTACAAAACAATTAGCTACCTTCATTCCATTAATAATTTACAATTTCAACATTCAAGAATTTCAAAATAATTTAAAATCGAATTGTTAAAAAAAAACAAACCCCAAAACAAACAAAAAAACCCCAACCAAATCCCAACACATTCAATTGTTCAGTTGAAAACCAAGAAACATTCAGAGGAGCAATTTCGTGAACGTGTACCAGTACACAGCTGTCAAATAGTCTACTAGCATAAGAATTTCCAAAGCAGTTGCAAAACCAAAAGTACTCAATTTTGCATGAACATCTGACAACATTTCTTTTCCCTTTACTCAAAAGTGACTGTTATTACCAACTTTATTTAAAATAAAATATATCATCAAGTGGGCTCTATACACTAGAGTATGCACACCAGCTAATTCAAATCCAAAGCAGTGACTGGAATTTCTTTTTTCTCATTTGCAGACTTTGTTACCAAGTCATGAATGTTATCAACCAGTTACTACTTTTGGGAAAATTCCTTCCCCAGAGTTTCCATTGGTGTTATGCACTTACTTAAATTAATTAGTAGCAAAGTGAGGGAAAAAGTGCTGCCTCTGCAAGATGTGTTCAGAGTTGCCAGCCAAGTTAGCACAAACAGATAGGGGACAATCTCAGAATATTTTTAAGTGGAGAAGGTATGTGACAGCTGTGAGACTGTATGTCAGAATTTGCTGCTCTCATCATACAAGAATTATGGATCTTTATCATTTCTATAGAGACAGTTACCAGATCCAAAGCACCATATATATATATATATATATATATGAATGATATATAATACTACCAGAAGAAAGCCTCAGTTCCTGGGAATAATGTGATAGATTTATGGAAGTACTTATGGAACTACAGGAACTTTGAAGAATGCATGGTAAACTGGACTTAGCATTCATATTTTTCATTAATAGGGCTTAAAGACAGTCAGAACCACACTGAACGCTCATTTTTTAAAAAGCCATGACCAACTAAAATCCAAAGCAGTGTATATTTTGGTTCCAAGTATTCTGCCACTAAACTTGGGCAAAATTGGAAAGTTTTGTGGTTTCAAAAGGGAAAAATAAATCTGTATGGATTATACCTTCATGCTCAGCCCTTTTCAGTATTCTACAAGGAAGCAGAATATTGAGGTAAGAAACAATTCAAGAAAATAGATCTCTCGTTGGTACTTCTTGGCACTGCTGTTTTCCATCTGCCTCGAGCTCACATAAGCTATCTGTTCCAAGCATGTCTTCAGTTTTTACAATTTAACACCATACAGCAAACAGTTTCTTACTAGTAAACCCTAAATTGCAGACTTTTATGTTAAATAGTTATGTTGTGGTTTAAGAGTTAGGACTTCATACCAGAACATTTCACAAATGAAATCCCAGAACTTAAAAGTGATTAAACATTTTCTCATATTTATGCAAGATGCAACTTGATAATTTCCCCCTCCCCACCTCAGACTCTTACAACAAAACCCAACAGCTTTCTTGTATATATAAAGCATCTTGCAGTAGCAACTCTTATTTTTTTTTCCCCCTTGAATTCCACTTGTCCAAATAAGCAGCATAGGAAAGCTTCAAACAGCTTTCCCAAGTGCAAAAATTCTACATGAGTTTAAAGCTGTATGTGCATAAACTCGTTAAGTTTTGTTAGAGTAGTGTTAATTTCTGATATTTTCAGAGACTGAATTTTCAATCTCCCAATATGTTCACAATTCAGTAAAATGCATGATACACGTTTGTCATTATACCAAAAAAACTCCTAGGAATTACTTCATGTAATTCTCCTTTATTCTATACAAAAAGAAAGGAAATACACAAAGCAAAAATCCCACAGAAGTTACCAGCTCAAAAGTCAAAATTTGTTTTAATTTAACCTGCATTCCAGAACATCACAAAACTCCAAACACTGTGATGCTTTAGCTCTAGTACAGTGAGAAAAAAGGCCATTTCAAGCTTGACTCTATTTGTCTTTCTGCATGTAAGATGAGATACATCCTTGATTCTGTTCATCATACATGTACAAACAGACTTAGTTTTACCACCACTAGTACCTTCTTCTATTTGTTGCCTATTATTACTGTACTTACCTGGGCATTTTGTTCAATCTTGTTGCATAATTTTCAAGTGAACACCAGAACAATTCCCTGAGTTTATAAATAATTTTACATAGGATGAAAAAGAACTCTCCCAAACTAGTTCCATTAATTTTATGTCGTTGTTCTACTACCTCTGCCTATTTGCCAAGGATAACTGATGAAGAGAAAATTCAGAAAATTCAACCTTTAGTTCCCACATTAAAAAGATGTGGATTACTGGAAACTAATCTTTCACATTAAAATATGAGGAAGACACAAAAAAGGTACATCAGGCTGCCAGAGGAAAACATAAAAATGAAGATACCTCTCTTATTTCTCAGTTGAAAAAAAAAGAAAAAGAAACCTCAGTTCTCAAACCACAATGAGCAAAAGGAGAGAATGCTACTTCTTCGTTCTTTGGAGAACACTGCACCAAAGCAACATTTTCGTTTGCAACTAACTACTTTGCTTCAGATGCTGTAAGGCTTAAAGTTTGGGGTTTTGGGTTTGGTTTTTTTGAGAACTTTCATACAGTTCAAATTTGTAAAAACTACTTACATTTCACAAGCAAAAAGCACAGATTGTGGGGAACACAAAACCATTAAGCTTAAAGACACCTTGGAAGACAACAAAATAACAGCAACATGTTCATAGAAAAATTTTGGCAGTTAGGCATTTGAAAACAAACAACAGCGTAAGATTTGTCAGTTCAGTTTTCAACTCATCTTATCATCCTCAAGAAAATATGAGAAATCCCTGAACATTAAGAAACTACTTGTTTCTATAAAGCACCAGAGCAGCCACACAATAAAGTTTAAGCAGCAGAGGAAATAGTGGCACTGCTTGCCTTTTTCACTCTACAGTGGATTTTAGACACTTAATCAAATGCACGAAACATTGCTTCTCTGATGAATTCTACAAGCAGTAGAATAGTGGCAGCCCCACATATGTGCTTCCTCAAAAAAAATACACAGTTTTGAACCAAAAGATTAGGTAAATAATGGTCACAATAGCTTAAGAAGATCTGAAATAATGGTAGACAGGTGCATAGACCCAGGCCTCGAACAATGCCACCACGACTGACTTGATTTTCTGCTATTTACCAGAAGCTTATGATTAAAATAACTTACGAAAATAGACATTTTCCTATTAATTTACAAGGTCTCTTAAAAGGCTAATTTCATACTTCTCTTGATGTTTAATTTGTTGACAACACAGTTACAGGATGGTTTCTATTTATACAAGTAAAAATAATGAATATTACTCAAATTATCGGTGCCATTTCCCCTCCTACTGACACCAATAAAATTTCCAACCATGTGAATTTCTAGATCACTTCAAAGCTGAAGATATTTCAGCTGAGAGCCTCAGACTTTAAGTTACTTTGCTTACAGTGGTTTGAGAGCAGAAAAATCAGAGAAAAACCATGAAATATGGAGTACAAAGTCTACATACATAGCAACTGTTACAATGTTGTGGTTTTGTCTTTGCAATTCAGTCTGAATCCAGTTTAAATAGGAAATAATCAACCCAATAACAAAAACCAGAAAACAAAAAAATTAACAATCAAGTAGTTATAGAAATTCAGACAGATTAAGGTTGGGACAATGTGTCAGCTAGAAATACATCACTGTGTATCAGTTAAAAAAAACCAACTGTCTAAAAAAGAGTCAGGACTCATGCTGATGAATATATATTACGGTTCTGTTTGTACACATTAGTTTTGGTGTTAATCCTTCTAAATATCATTCTTTTGCATTCTTGGTTCTCATGACTAATATCAGTTATCCATTTGTTTTAAATCCATTGTTGTTCTTTATATCTACAGGCTTTCTACAAGGAAAGGGAAGATATTTCAGGGAAACATTCATTTTACAGCAATTCTGTAGAATGGATTCAACGTCCATGAATCTTTACTCCAAAAGAAGGCACAAACATCTTGCAAGAATGAGATTTTCTATCATGCAGTGTACAAACAGAAGTGTAAACACCTGCTGTGGTACATCTAAAATTTTTAAGAGTTTTATTAACACATTTAATAAGTTTTTATTCCAATTTAACCCATCTCTATAAATGTATTACAGAACAAACTGAATTCCACTGTATACAAACTCTTCACAATGGACCTTTAAAATCCTTCTAAACTAGATGTGTAGCACTTTTAAAGAAGATGCCAGTACAGTATCACAGTTATAACTATAGATACACAATAAGGAGAAGTATGGGTGCCATTCATAGGGTGCAGGCCCAAAGGCAGTATCATGTTCTATGGCAAAACACAGTACTATGGGGAGCAACTCTTTTCAGTGCTGCTGATATTTATTAATAGATTGAGACTTTAAAATCCATTTATGAATAGTATTCAATGTAGAGAATGAAACAAAAAAAAATGTATGGCAACATACACCTTAGTGAAAATGAAACATACAAACCAGGAGATAACTGTATTTCTTTTATATGTGTATATGTATAAATATATAGAAACAAAACTACAAAAGCTTCTTCATTAAGACAGCAACAAGACAAAATGTTTACAACTTAACTTTAGAATAAGCAAATTCTTTCATTTACACAGAGTACTAAATTTGCCCTTTATATCAAGTTCTTAGGACCTATTCTTTCACAAGGGAACCTTAAGAATACAACCCCTCTGAAAGGAAACTGTAGTCCCAGCTCACAAAGTTGAAGGATGTTGCATATATAAATTCCATCTGACCTTACAGACTGAAATAAATCTCATTTCAAAATTGTGGTTTGAAACTGATAAAAATGCAAACTAAAGCAATTTGGTTTGTTTCCTTGAAGTAACAGGGTAGGAAATCTGTACTTGGACCAGAAAACTCTGTAGCTACATGCACAGCACTAAATATACAAAAAAAAAAAAAAAGTTTTTTTTTTTTTTTTTTTTTTTTTTAATCCCTGGCATAAATCTATCTTAAATTCTACATTATTAACAAATTTTAGTATGGCTTGCTCATCTTCACTGGACTCTGAAAATGCATCCATTGCTCATCTCAATGGTTGCCTCCTATTACATCAGCAACAACTGTTTGCAAATACTCATTTGTGATAGAAGATAAAAATCCAGTTCAATGAAAGCAGTTGCATTTACTTTTGTTAAATCTGCATTTTTGTGCTCCAATACTTTACAATTAAGAACCGTAAGTTGCTCTTTTCACGCTGTTCCAGAAGTATTTCTACCAATCCATTTTTCACAACCAAAAGATAGACTTTACAGACATATACTGCCAGCTTTTTCATGTTTCATGTTCCTTCTTAAGCCTTTGACTCGTCTTATCTAGATCTGTTACTGCTTTGTGTGTCCCCTCTTAGTACATGAGCCCAAGACAACATCTCACTTAATACTCAAAGACCAGAGCGTTAGTATCAGAACCTGGTCCCTCCCAAAGGAGTCAGTGACACAAAGGCTAGACCGAAAACCTGGCATTAACACAAAGTATTTTCATTTAGGAGTACACTACATTTATATGATTTCTGAAACATTTTCTTCTATTCAACTTCTCTAAATGAATTTCCGCAAATACCACAGGCAAGTCTAGGAACTAAATTTGAGGGCATGGAAGGAATCGAAGTTGGGCAGAGACAAATCCGCAAGCTTCAATTTTATCACAGATCTAGTGGTAAACCTTTCTAACAAGGGAAGAGACTGCTGCAGAAAAACTAATAGGTAGGGGGTTTCCAGTTGCTGATTATAACGAATCACTGGTAGTATGAATTCCCAAACCTCAAAAGAGTACATTATATAATGTGACATGATGAACATCTCTATTTTAATGCTCTCAGCACTATATAAAAAAATAAAAGCGTTATTTTGCATGCTACTCTGTAGCTACCTAGACATTTGTTGCACAGAAGACTGCAGATGTGAAACAAGAACAGGTTAGTTTGTGAACAATCAGAAAAGAAAGCATCTTTGTGTCATACATTTGTTTACTAGTCTTCAGAAAATGGCTTTACTGTCAGAGGGGAGAGAGAATAAAAAATTGGGGTGGTGGAGAGGCAGCTGATCATAAATTTTATTGAAGATAACACCTGAACATAGCTAGAAGGCAGAAGATACTGACAGGTCACATTTCATAAAATAAAAGAGCAAAGTCTGGTTGTATTTCCTAAATTGGAGTAAAACTCACTAGGGGAAAAAAGCAAAACAAAACAACAAAAAAACCAAAACAACAAACCCAACAGACAGCAAAATCACACACCAAAAGAAACACCTCTGCGATTGTGCAAGGAAAGTAATCCTATGCACACATATTCTCTAAACTGAAATAATCCACACATGATGTATGAAGGGCTAAATACTGCAGTCCTTAAGCAAGCAGATGTTAAGGTACAAAATAATTTTTTTTTAAAATACAATCATAAATTACATACAGCCTTCTGAGATTACAAAGAGTAGAACTTACCAATCTGGCTTACTGCCTTTTTTTTTTTTTTTAAAGAAAAACAATGGGTTTAATTGCATTTCATAGAAATATTACCACCACCTAAAATTTAAAAAGGCAGCATGCAAACTGCAGAAGGTAATCACACAAATCCTCCCTCCCCTCCAAGGCCGGTTACCTGTCATTACTTACCTCCATTCACCTCAGGGGCTGCAAGAGCAAAGTGATTCAGTACACACTGCAGGATCGTTTAAAAGCAAACAATCCCAAATCTAAAGCAGTTACCTTTAGCAAGGCAAGTTAAAACATATGAAAGAAGCTCTCACCTTCTTTAACGGTGACGATACTCTCTCTCTCTGTCTCGTTCTCTGTCGCGATCTCTGTCGCGATCGCGATGCCTCTCTCTCTCACGGCTTCTTTCCCGGTAATAGTCATCATGGCGATCTCTGCTACGCGATTTGTGGCGTCTACTTTTTTCTCGTGACCTACTGTGGTCCCTCTCTCTGGATCTCTCACGTCTTCTAAAAGAAATTACTTCATTAATTTTTTTTCTCCAACGTACAAGCCATCTGCATGCCCATTTTGTATCCCGTTTGCAAGCATCGAGTCGACATGAAAAGAGGGTATGAGAAAAACACCCGTTCGCTCTGATGCGGATATAGAATTGTACAATGGTTTGGGTTGGAAAGGATCTCCAAAAGTCATCTAGTCCAACCCCCGTGAAGTCAGCAGGGACATCCTCCACTAGATCAAGTTACTCAGAGCTTTGTTGAGCCCGATTCTGAATATCTCGCAGAATCACAGAATGGTTTGGGTTGGAAGGGACCTTCAAGATCACCTAGCTCCAACGCCGTGCCATAGGCAGGGACACCTCATACTAGAGCAGGCTGCTCAAGGCCCCATCCAACCTGGCCTTGAACACCTCCAGGGAGGGGGCATCCACGACCTCCCTAGACAACCTGCTCCAGTGTCTCACCATCCTCATTGTAAAAAATTTTTTCTTTCACCTCCAAGGATGGATATTCAACTACCTCCCTGGGCAACCTGTTTCAGCGTTCCACCACCCCCACAGTAAAGAGCTCATTCTTAACATCCAATATATTCTTGTACGTAACATGAAAGACATTTGGTATAAAAAGCAGTAGCTAAGAGTTCAGTTACAAATAAGGTAAAGTAAGGTGCATCCACTTTCTAATTTATCAAGGAAGAGTCAGAAAACACATGCTTAGGATGGAGGAAAAACCAACTGGAGGAACGCACCTTGAACAATCAGTACAAGATGATTGCTAAATCCCATACTGAAAGCACGCATCAAAAGCAGCCCTCTGTGTTCGTAACATTCAGGTCCAACTACACTACTGCTACACAGTATATAAAAATGACTTAGAGGCTCAGTGTTTGTCCTGACACCAAAAGCAGCATTATATAAAGTTCTGCAAGAAATAACAATCTCTTCTTCGTACTAGGTAGAGGAGTCCAGGAATTTAACATCTACCTACTCTTCATTTTTTTTTTTAGCTCGCATGACAAATGACAACACAGGCAAAACCATTCTGCCCTACCTTTTTTTCCCTAGCCCAAACGTATTTCTGTTGTGGTAAAGTGCAAAGAAAATTACTTTTAAGCAAAATGAAAACAGGCATCAAACATCTTCAGCCTTAATTTTTAGGTTATGCACTGGATATCTCAATTGATATATGATAATTCTACTTGGCAGTTTACACACTGCAATGTAGGAGAGAATACTAAATTAAAAGAGTTAAATTTAAGCTAGTCAGACCAATTTTGCAAGGAGTTAATTAAAAGGCAGCTAAGCTCAAGAAACTTCTGTTTGGTTCTTTCACACATTTATTGTGCAACTCTGCAAACCACTAAGCACCTAAGAAGATTTAGTTTCTTCTCTGTGAACCAGCCCTGTGCTACACCTTTCCTTTAAGTAAAGGCAGATGGAAAAGGAGAGTTTTACCTGGATCCAGAACCATAAGACTTGGACTCAATTCCATGAAGGCAGTCCTGAAGAGAGCTAATAAGTACTTTACAGCGATCATCTGCAGATACTTTGGACTGTTTAATTAAGGAAATTGCTGTTACCAAGGTCTCTATAGCACTTCCATAGTCCCCTGAAAATGATACAAGATCACGATCAGAAAATTACGCAGATTAAAAGCAAAGTCACTTATCTGCAATCGTATTATTATCTTGAGTAGCTTCCAGTACCTTCAACAGACCCTCAGACAATTTACTCTAGAATCAAATATGAAAATATTGTTCAGATCAGTACTCAGAAGGCATTCTCAAAAACTGGAGCACAGTTAAAAAAAAAAACAAATAAAAAAAATGAAAAGCAAACAGTCATAGGTTGAACAGAGGCTTTAGGGCTGGCAGTTTCCTACCAGAAAAGCTCTGAAATCTGTATAGACCAGCTAACACATTAATGGAGTTTTACTAACCAGCACTGGCATCTGATACAGCTCTTGAAATGGCACTGCTTGAGATTGCCCTATTTCTATTCATGATTTCTTCAAATTCTGCTTCACTCAGAGGTGTCCTGGCAGCATCCATTTCTCTGCAAGCAACAAAACTAGTATTTAAAAGGTTAAGAAAAAACCTCCTAAGGTATCATTGCAGTTTTAACAATCCAAGTTTGCATCTTTAAGCAAAGTGACAAACAGAAAAGAAAGCAGGATCTGGGTTTGGTTTTTAAGGATCATGTTACAGTATAAAATGCTGAGAACTAACCAAAAAAAAAAAAACCAAAACAACATAAGTTTTTAAAAACCCACAACAATTAAGTCACTGCTGTATAAACAGACTTATTCCTGCTCATCCCATCTATTTTGAAGATTCAACAGCACTTAATATTGTGCTACACAAATATTTATTAAGTTTTCATTAAATTCTTGAAGGTATGCAAGTATCCCAATTGAATCCATGTGGAAATACATGTACATAGGCAATACAACTTGGAGCAAAATTAGAGAGAATTTTTAATAACAATACTGGAATTAGAACTATATGATCCTGTTTCCCAAATCTTAACTCAGACCAGAATGCTATAACTTGTGAAAAGCAAATATATTCTATCATCTTTAAAACACTCATTTTTCTGAAATGATACTTCCAACATTTCACAGCTAATTTTTGGTTTTGTTTGTTTTGATTTGTTGGTTTTTGTTTGTTTTTTTTTTAATTTATGGTCAAGTTCAAGTTGTTCCAATTTGATCTCCAAACCAGTTCACAGTAAGGAGGAAGCAATAAAGCAGAATTCTCATACTTATTACACCTTTTTATTTTCAAGATCAGCTACCTATAGAGGGTTTCCAAAGCAACAAAAGTTAATGTATACCAAAAAAAAGTTTTCCCACATGTTTTGCAGTGTCCTGTTAGCCAGTCTTTGTATCAGATAGAAAATTTGGAGCAATGTGTTAGAGACAAATGTTGACTGTTAAACTGGCCCACTGCTCAATATCTCTACAACAGTGTTAGTTCTTCTGGTAGAAAGAAAATGCAGAATAATAAGCAATGCTATCCTCTTAATTGCAAGAAGTGGAACAAGATCCTATAGCCAGTTTAGCATAAGAGGAAATGTCTAAAAAAATTCATACCTCCCTGAGTTTTGAGTATTATTTTTCGTGTGCCTCCCATAGAATGGAATATGTAATTTTTCTCTTATGGACATGTTATTTCCAGTGAAACGCCTATGATATATAATTAATGACAATTTAAATAGTTATGGATGATAGTTTTAACATAATAATGAAAATACTGGACAGTAAGTTGTACTGTCCTATTCCCACTCCTTCCCTCCCCAGATATTCTATATAAACTGCAGACAATCTCAATTTTTGTCCATCAAAAAAAAACAACCAACACCTTATAGTTCATTATATTGCAGGCAATTAAGCCAAGTGCTTGAATTTCTACAGTTTCTACATGAACATAGTTACGTACAGAAGTGTGGGGGTGCTGGGGAAAAAAGAAAAAAAAAATCTGTGATGAAAGAAGAATCAAAGCAAAGCATCTTTACAGAAAACATTTCAAGTAAGAAGCAGCGTCTCTCACGCTAGTGGTAAAATCACAACTGAAAAAATCCAAATGGAACAATGTAAAAAGTGTCTTCTTTACAATTCATCCACAACATTTTCTGTGAGGAATACAAATGTGCTGGTGGGAAAAAAAAAATTAAAAAAAAAAAATTAAAAAAAAAAAAAAATCAAGAAACAGCATGACAGAGACGCCTGAAAGCACAGATTAAAAAGGAGTTTCAAACAAGATGTGAAAAACTCAACAAGTCAGAGAGTCAAAAACTCTGTCCTAGATAGAGGATTAACCACAGGCAAAGCCACTGCTACAAACACAACAAGACTGCACCAAAGCATCTTGACAGAAAAGGAAGATAAAAGTCTTGCAGAAAAAGTAACACCTGGCTTTTGAGAAAAAGACTAAGCTCTGAATTGAATCCTGAAGGAGAAAGGGACAAGCAGAGCTGCTGAAAGATGAAAATGGGATGAGTTTGGTACAGCACTGCACTCAACATATGCACATACTGAAAAAAGGAGAGAACTTCAGAGCGCTCTAAACAAGACAGATTGCAAAGCATGATGATAAAGGCACAAGTGAGAATCTCAAGTTAAGACAGAAGCACAACCAGAAGCTGCTGCTTAAGACATTATATATAAGTTTGCATGTAGAACACACGGAATGGTGACACTGCCAAATACAAACAGTGAAGACAAACAGTTCAGAGCTGAAAAGGGAAAGTGAGAACACTGGTGTTTCATTTCAGGATTTTCTTATTACTACAAAAACGTTTCTGAGAGATGTTTTACTCAGAGAAGTGCAAGGGGGCAATAAGAAGACTGCTGGGATCCCCTCCAGCCCTATTTTTCATTATTTCTAGCATCAGCTTTAAAAAGAAAAATCAAATCCTTCCGACAAGCGGAGTAAAATCTGCTACCACAAGCACAAGACACCAAAAGCACTCACCTTCCAGGTGGCCCATAGTCACCTCTGTCATATGGTGGAGGTCGACCATATGGATCTGTCGGAGGCGGGCCACGGCTGTCTGAAGTAGGTATGCCACTATTGGCAGGTGGGGGGAAGAAAGCTGGATTCACATGTGGTGCAGGTGGTGGAGCACCTGGAGGTGGCCCAGGAAGATGTGGAGGGGGAGCAAGAGTCAGGGGTGGCCCCAGAGGGCCAGGTGGACGAGGGGGAAATGGACCCGGAGGTGGAGGTGGACCCTGCTGAGGAGGTGGCGGACCTGGTGGTGGTCCATAGCCTGGAACTGGTGGTGGAGGGCCTGGAGGAAGCGGCCCAAGTGGAGGCTGACCAAAAGGCTGTCCTGGAAACAGAACTGGTGGTGGTGGACGGTCACCACGATTAGGAGGTCCAGCTAATGGAGGTGGGAGGACCTGACCAGGAGGTGGAGGGCCTGGCGGGCCTGGTGGGCCAGGAGGACCTAAAGGTGGGCGTGGGGGAGTTTGTCCAGCTAAAATTTAAAAAAAAAAAAAATAAAAAAAATAAAAATAACAATAGTTAATAAATACAAATAAATAAAAAAAACTTAGTGAAATAATTCAAATTCTTGCTTTAAAAGAAAAAAAAAATTCTTTGAAGCAACCAAAAATCACCACAGAACAATTTTCAATTAACACAAGACATGAATGGGTCTAGCAGTCTGGAAAATTTTTAATAGAGAACAGCATAAACTTGAAAACTGACAAGAAGCCCTTTCTAGCACTTCATCAGCTGTTAATGTTAACAACGCCCCCACTACACTTTAACACTTTCTTCCCCAACCAAAGCATTGCATACTACCTACACTTGCAGCTAGTATTTGAAGCATAAAATATAACAGATATATATGAAATATATAAAAAGATATATTGGAGTAGATAAAGGAAAATACCTAAACCTACTTCCAGGTCCTCATTAGTGGATTTTCAATCTGACCGCGTCCCTTTCACTGTCAGTAAACAATCTACTACTGACTGTTTATTAAAAATACTGAAGCTGAAACTAGATGTGCACTGCAACACTTTGCAGTGAACATTTAACAGAGATTTCTCCACTAACATGTACCTGACTAAACATAAACACCTTTGCTTCACATCTGTGGTATTTTAAGTGCCAACTAATTGACCTGTCAGTGAATCAAAGCTGAATTTCTGATGATGTGCAAACTTGCAAAGCAGTAAGGAACAGAGTTACTTTACGCTATGCAACACAGGCATTCTCACCCCATAGATGAGATCAGAAAATCTGAAGTCCCTTGATCTTCATAATTATCCAAGTAAGTGCATTAATACAAGAAAACACGATGAAATTAAAATTTCAGATATGAATTATTTCACCTGGGAAAGGTGGTGGTGGCCCTCCTGGCCCTGCTGGTCCAGGGAATCTGTCTCCACCTGGAATGGCACCTGGAAAACGACCTCTCCCTCTGTTACTAGGTGGAAAAGCTGCTCTTGAGCTTCCCCCTGGGGGACCAGCTTTACCTTCTCCAGACATCTGGCCAGACTGTGTGGCTGCAACAGGAAAAAAGAAACACAATTACATGCATCAAAATAGATTAAAGCTTTTCAATTCTCAGTCTAAAGTTTTATGCAGTGCTGAAGCATGATCTTAGGAGCATCGACTTGTTCTGCAGGTAACGAAAACCAAAGTTAAGGGGGGAGGAAAAGTGCTTTGCTAAAAGGCAGCAATATCCCCAAACTAATGAAACAGCATCTGGGGAGACTGTCAGTTCATCCTTTAGTGCAGCCTAAAGCCACAAAGGAATATTTGCACATTAGGACTGGTAAACAAAAGATAAGGTGCTGGAGGAAAACAAAACACAGAATCTCTCCTCTTCATTTTATCATAGCCACAACCGACCCAGACATCAGAACCTAGCCCAATTTTTCTACAAAAGTTAAATTTCTAAATGCCGTTGTGGATTTAACTGTTTGGAGTGTTTTTAAATCACAAGAAAATGAGAAAGCATCTCCAAGTGCAAGACAGGAGTTTCACAAAGCTACAACCACCTTTCAGTAAGTGTTCTCTCCTTGCAAAACAACAGGTTTCCAGTATATTATGGCATTTTTGTTTTCTTTTAAGAGAATTATCTGCAACTTTGTTCAATTCACTGGAAGTAATTCTATTCTAAACCACATAGAAATTATCAGATGCTGAGAGAAAAGCTGTAGTACTACTTTTGGAATACACTTCTATTTTTCCAAGACAGTACACGAGAAATGCTTACTTTTCCTTGACTGCATTTCAAACTGACTCAGAAACTGTTTATTACATGGAGTCACAACAGGATTCTGCCCATGCAATTCTCTTTTAGGCAATAAATCCATCAACTTCTTGGAGGATGCTTCTGATCCCACACCCACAAGGGCAAATCTGAAAGCAAGCAGATAAAGAGAAAAAAAAGTTACCCAGGAAATAGGAGAATTCTGCTGTATCCTGATGCCTCATGAAAAAGATTACACACAAAAGAATACTTGAAAACTAAACACAGGAACTGCCTCTCAGGTTTTAGTTCAGTTTTCAGAACAGATACAGCAACTCATTCTGGGACATAAAAGAACCACCATAAGTGCAAGTACAAGATCCATCAAAATATATCACAATAAAGGCAGCTTTTTGGTATCAATGCACTATATACCAATTCACAAGATCAAGTTATTATTAAGCACCCACTGTGTTCTCACTAGTAAGGAGAAAGGCACATTCATGCAAGGAAGATTAGGTTGCCAGTGAAAAATGGGCTCCAGCACTTGCTTTCAACATTCAATGTTGAAACAAAGTATGTGAAAACTAAGCATGTGAAAAAAATTACCAACTAAGGTCACGAGGAACAACAAGTACCATCATCACATTAAGTGAAATGTAGGAACAGAGTCTTAATGAAGATTGCCAACAAGATTTAACTTAGAAAATAATGAGACACACAATATTGTCACCAAAATGTATGCCCGAAGCTTAAGTCATTGGTACGAAATTCTACACCTAATCATATCAATCTCAATAAGCAACCAGTTCACATACTGACAGTTATGAAAATTCAGAATTCTTGCTCCATTTCCACCCTTTCAAACTTCTTTTACAGCATAAAGGACACGTTCTTACCCTTTAGACTGGCCATTAGCCCGATTTTCAAAAAACTTTATCTCCAAAATATCATTTACCCCCAGGGAATGAACTGCTTCAGTTAAGTCTTCATCTGTTGTCCACTGGAAAAAAAAAACCAAAACAAAACAAACAAACAAAAAAAGCATTAACAGACTACGAAAGCTTATCTAAACCACCATGAAAAAGACAAAAAACCTTTTCCATGGCTTTTTTTCATGTGTGCGTGCACGCAAAATTGTTCAAAGGAAATACTTTATTCAGCCTATCAGTGTTTTCTGTCTTTTGGAGAATGGGGCTCTGGGCAACCTTGTCTAGTTGAGGATGCACCTGCTGATTGCAGAGGCATTGGACTAAATGACCTTTGGAGGTCACTTCCAGCCCAGACCATTCTATGATTATATGACTGATATTTTACAATTCTCAGAAAACTCATTTTTAAAATGAACACTTCCCCATATGCTACACTGCATTAATTCCCCACACAATATACCAGCTGCCAACAAAGATTTATATTAGACTAACTTGTTTTCTGACTGAAAGGCTTCAGTTGAACTTTTTACAGAACTAATTTTTTTCACGGTTAACATTTTTTTTTCTCCCAATGATGCTATTTCCACACCAAAGTCAATTTAAAACACCATATTAATCATATTAATCAGGTGCTCTTTATGAGAGCTTTTGACTAACAAGAGTCTAGTGAACAATGGATTATTTGCACAAAAATAGGAGGATTTACAGACAAAAGGGAATCTAGTGCAGAAACTACAGTTAGAAGTAACAGCTTCCACTTAATCAAATGTGCTTGGCTGTAACTTCCTATTACATATAGTATGTTTAACAATATCATTCATCACAGGATGTTAGGGGTTGGAAGGGGCCTCCCAGTCCAACATCCCTGCCACAGTAGGACCAGAGAATCTAGCACAGGTTGCATAGGAACACATTCAGACAGGGCTGGAAAGGCTCTGGAAAAGGAGACTCCACAACCTCTCCGGGCAGCCTGTGCCAATGCTCTGTCACCCTTACAGGCAAGAAGTTCTTCCTCCTGTTGAGCTGGAACTTTCTGGGTTGCAGTTTCCATCCCTTGTCCCATGCCAGGCCACAAGTGCGCAGAGGTCGTCCCTGTCCCTTCCTTCCTGACCCCCAGCCCTCAGCTATTTAGATTCATTGATAAAACCGCCTCTCAGTCTTCTCCTCTGCAGAATAACCAGCCCCAGGGCTCAGCCCTTCCTCATCAGGCAGCGCTCCAGTCCCTTCAGCATCCTTGTAACCCTCTGTTGGGATTCTCTCAAGTAGACACCTGTGTCTCTTGAACTGGTGAACCCAGAACTGGATGCAACGCATTAAATAAAGAACCACAAATACACCAACACTTAGGCATTTTCCTACTTCTGTAATCTATCACCTCTTCAAATTTCACATGGGAAGTGTAAAGCAGACTTTAAAAACTGATTCATTTCTCTCTCTCTCAAATCAAGTTTTCTTCCAAAAATTCAAATTACCTTACTGATAGGTAAGCACAAAGAAAACAAACACAATAGCAACGCTAAAGTAAATAAAAGCAACTTTTGTGGATCAAAGTCAAATAATAAGCAAAGGATATAAACTGCTATACAGTGAGTCACCTGTTTCAAAAACCTCTGGCATTTGTCTTAGATGTGCTCAGCCACTTCACATGTGTTTCACTGATTCCACTGATCTGGGGACAGTGGCTGGAGATCAGCCAGGCAGAGATGGATCTGGGGACACTGGTCAACAACAGCTGAACATGAGCCAGCAGTGTGCCCAGATGGCCAAGGTAGCCAACGGCATCCTGGCCTGTATCAAGAAGAGTGTGAACAGCAGGACCAGGGAGGTCATAAAGCCCCTGTACTCAGCACTGATTAGGCCACACCTTAAGTACTGTGTCCAGTTTTGGAGCCCTCAATTTAAGAAACATGTTGAGGTGCTTGAACGTGCCCAGAGAAGGGCAGCAAGGTTGATGAGAGGGCTGGAGCACAGGCCTACAAGGAGTGGCTGAGGGAGCTGTGGTTGTTCATCTTGGAGGGGGCTCAGGGGAGACCTCACTGTTCTCTACAACTACCTGAAAGGAGGCTGCAGCCAGGCAGGGGTTGGTCTATTCCTCCAGGCAGTCAGGAACAGAACAAGAGGACACAGCCTCAAGCTGCACCAGGACAGGTTCAGGCTGGATGTTAGGAAGAAGTTCTTGGCAGAGTGATTGGCATTGGAATGGGCTGCCCAGGGAGGTGGTGGAGTCCCCATCCCTGGAGGTGTTTAAAAGGAGGCTGGACAAGGCACTTGGTGCCATAGTTTAGCTAATTAGAAGGGTTAGGTGATAGGCTGGACTCAACGATCTGCAAGGTGTTTTCCAACCTGGTTAATTATGTGATTCTGTGATTAGTGAACTATATTATTTGCACAAAAATAGCAGGATTTACAGACAAAAGAAGTCATGCTGATCCCTTCCACTAGATCCTTCCACTAGAACTTGATCTAGTGAAATATGTACCTGCCTGTGGCAGGGAAGCTGGTACTAGATGATCTTTAAGGTCTCTTCCAATACAAACCATCCA